>PVHP010003870.1:0-75947 GCA_004024765.1 Zapus hudsonius | reverse complement strand
TGATGGTTAAGACACTTGCCTGCAAAGCCTAAGAACCTGGGTTTGATTCCCCAGTACTCACATAAAGCCAGACACACAAGTTGGCACATGCATCTTGAGTTCGTTTGCAGTGGCTAGAGGCCCTGACATGTCCATTCTCTCTCTCTCTCTCTCTCTCTCTCTCTCTCTCTCTCTCTCTCTCTCTCTCTCTCTCTCTCTCAAATTAATTAATTAGTTTTTAAAAAGCAGCTGTAGCTGGGCATGGTCATACATACCTTTAGATACCTTTAGTCCCAGCACTCAGGAGGCTGAGACAGGAGGATCTCTGTGAGTTTGAGGCCAGTCTGGGGCTACAGAGTGAATTGTAGTTCAGCTTGGGCTAAAATGAGAACCCGCCTCAAAAGAAAAGAAAAGAAAAGAAAAGAAAGAAAGAAAGAAAGAAAGAAAGAAAGAAAGAATAGCTGTTTGCAAAAGAAAACCACAATGGATATATACCCCACCAGGAAAGATAACCTCTATTCTGTTCTACCCTTTCTGTATCCTAGGTTTTTAAAAAATTTTTTAAAAAATATTTTATTTATTCATTTTCAAGCAGAGAAATACATTAGAGAGAGGGAGAGAGCACCAGGGCCACCACCTTGTGGGTCTGGCTTATGTGGGTCCTGGGGAATTGAAACCGGGACCTTAGGCACTGGAAGCAAGTGCCTTAACCACTGAGCCATCTCTCCAGCCCCCTCCCTTTTTTTTAAAGTCATCACCTGCCATCCAGCCAAATGGACTTACCCAAGGTCAGTGATAATTCCCAAGCTGGTGGTGGGGAGAGGGAAGAGCCTATAGACTCCTCCACACCCCCCCCCAAAGCTTAATGTTCTAGGAAGGAGCCTTAAGTGGGAGCCAGAGTAGGCCAGAGGCTCAGGCAGCAGACCCCTCACTCTGAGAAGGAAATGTTACCTCCTAATGAACTTTAAATTACCAACATCGCTAAACTCTCCCTTAATAGACTTGTAAAGATCTGCTTGCTACCTTTCCCCTTCATGTTAGAATTTGTAATCAAGAGCCCAATTTTGTCATTTGGAAATACTAATTATCTAATCATGGCATGCCGCATAACGTGCTTGTATGCCCAATTAGCTAGGACAATTATTAAAATTCAGAGGCCTAATTATGTCTCAATTTAATGCTGGCAAACTTGCATACAGAGCAGTAATTAAAATCCTCTCTTTCCCTCTGCCTTTAGGGCAGGGGCTGATTAGGCCCTGTCAGGGGGTGTACCCAACCAAGCCAGCCAAGCGTATTGTACCGCATGACCCTCCATTGTTAAGTGTGTCAACATATTAACCTGAATTCCCTTCAGCCCCCACATAATCACATTTGGTGGAGAGGAAGAAAGGAGCTAAAACATGAAGCATTTTATTAAAAAAACATAAATTCTTTTTAATTAATGCTATGAGAGTTCTGATGAATTCCATGCTTCCAAACGCTGGAAGACATAAGACTAGTTCATCTAATTACTAGCAAATTTGCTCTTGTTGAACCTACTTTAAAAAAAATTCATTTAAAGAAAATGATATTTTTTTGTAGAATATGTTGGAGGAAAAAAAAAAACCTAGCTAGTTGGCTTCCAGTAATACCAGCTTTGATGATGGAACACAAGTGAATATTGATTTCCAGATAATTCAAACCCAAGACTGGAGGCATTGGGAGAGCTATGACTTAAGACTTGAAAGATGTTAATAAAAGTGGAACATTAAAAATCATAATATTGAAATAAATGCAAAATATTTATCTTTTGAGCTGTTTAAGTTTGATATCTGAAACCAAACCAAGAGGAGACCCACACACCACAGGAGTCCACGATGCTTTGAGAACCCCTCAGCATGCAGATCCCACTGCCATCTAATCTAAATCCATTCTCTGGGAATGGACAGCCAGGAAGCCCACTGAGGCGTCTGAGTTGTCCTCCAATTTCTGACTTTCACTCATGGTGGTCCCTAGGGATCATTCATGTATTCAATGAATGTTGAACAGCTAGGAAATCCAGTTCCAAAATAACTCATGGACAGCAAGACTTTTATTTTTCTGAGAGAGGGTTTCACTCTAGCCCAGGCTGACCTGGAATTCACTATATAGTCTCAGGGTGGCCTTGAACTCAAGGAGATCCTCCTACCTCTGCTTCCCTTTGGCCTTCAGCAAGACTTCTTTCAGATGCTTACAAATCTCACTGCACAATAGTTTCCAGAGAACAACTCTCTCTTTCTTTCTTTCTCTCTCTCCCTTACTTAGCCTGAATCCACTCTCACCTGAACTTTGAATCTCGTGACAATATGGTGACTTACTAGGCAAGGCAGGCATGTCTCCATTTTATTATATGGCTAGAGAGATGGCTCAGTTAAAAGCACTTGCTTACAAAGCCCCACAGCCCTGGTTAAATTCCTCAGTACACATGTAAAGCCTGATGCAAATGGCATATGCATCTGGAGTTCATTTGTAATGGCAGGAGAACTTGGCTCTCTCTACCTCTGTCTCTTAAGTACATACATACATACATACATACATACAGGCTGGAGAGATGGCTCAGCGGTTAAGGTGGTTGCCTCCAGAGCCTAAGGACCAGGGTTCGATTCCCCACTACCCATGTGTTGCAGTCAGCTTTCTAGTTGCTGCACAGAAAGAACCCAAACAAAAGCGGCTTGTGGAGGAATGGGTTTATTTGGCTTATGGACTCAAGGGGAGACTCCATCCTGTCAGGGAAAACGATGGCATGAGCAGAGGGGTGGACATCACCTCCGCTATAGCAATGCAAACAGCGGCAGGAAGGTGTGCCAAACACCGGCAAGGGGAAGCTGGCTTATAACCCCATAAGCCCGCCCCCAACAACACAGCTCCAGAGAGGTTGTAAAATCCAAACTGCCATCAGCTGAGGATCTATTACCCAGAACACATTCATTTGTTTGTGGGGGACACCTGGATCAAACCACGACACCATGATGCACAAAGTGGCGCCTGCATCTGAAGTTCATTTGCAGTGACTAGAGGCCCTGGCACACTCATGCTCATTCTCTCCCTCTCTGTGTCTGTATCTCTGCTTACAAATAAATAAAATATTATAATAAATAAATAAAATCTCACATGGAGACGTGAATGGGGAAATCAAGTGGAGCTTATACAGTCATGCTAAAGGACCTCCTGTCCCCACTCAATATGCATTTTAATATGTTTAGACAGACTTGGTGTCTTTGACCCATTTTTCCTCTTTCACTAACTTATACTCTGAAAATGTGTATAACTTCATGTGGATCAGCAGTGGTAAAAGTAGGCTCCTGCTGAGGCCCCACAGGGGGCTCTTTGGGGACATTTCTGGCTGGTCCATATCTCTCCACAAAGGCAGTAACTGCCGATGGTCTCTCGGAGCTGGCTGTCTGGAGCCAGGATCTAGGCGCCCAAGCCCTTGTGCTATAAAACCAGAGGGTGCTGGCTGGTCCCCAGACCTCCCAGGGAGTGTGCCCAGTGTCTTGAAAATGGCCTTGTTCTGAGTCTCTTCGAATGGCAGACTGAAGTGCAAATCTGTGTTCTGACTTGTTCCCGAGCCTGTCAGCATGCTTTCGTCTTGTCAGCAGCAATTGACTGGTCAGGCTCACCCCTGTACAGCAATTGTAACAGCTCATTGACAGACTAGTGACCCAGCTGGACCTGATAATGGAAAACTATTGATTTTCGTGGGCTCCACGAATCTAAAATGAACGACCAATGTAATGTCATCAATTGTCTCGGGCTCTAGTAACCCAGGGGGAAAAAGTTTCTAGGATTGCTTATATTTCCTGACAACAATGTTTGGAAATCTCACTGAGTGTACGTAAGAAGCAGCCCCTTTCGAAGGTGGTTCCGTTAAGTGACCCCAATTAGTCCATCAGAGCTTCCATTGCAAGGCTCGTACATGGGGAAAAAAAGGGTCTTGGCATTATTAAGTATTAGAACTGAGACCTGACCCATCATTTAGGAAAGCCACTTGTAGAGAGGGACTTAGGAGAAAAGTTTTCAAAACATTTCGGATTTGCTTCTTGTGATGGAGCAGGTCAAACCTGGAGCCTCCCTCACACTAGGCACAAACAAGCCTTACCCAGTCTAAAGCTAAAAGTTGGGAGAAAAACAAAATCCATGTCTTTCCAACAGTCCTGATATATAAAAGCGTGAGAGCCACTGATTCTGCTCACCTAAGTGAAAATAATACAGAGTTGCTGTAGAGGCCTTGGATGAGGGACAGGAAACCATCGCTTATCTTTAGTTGTTTTTTTTTTAATCTTTTTTTAATCTTTAGTTTTTAAACACTTCTTTCCTCACTTGATTTCAAAACCCTCAAACATTGCTCAGTGTATGAGAAAAGATGATTTATTCTATGCTGAGCTCTGATGGGTAACATGTCCAGTAATGGGCTCTGTCAAAGGAAGCTTCCTTTGGGGGGAAAAAAAAAAACCCAGAGGGAAAGCTATTGATCTTGGCTGTCGACCCAGTACATTTAGTTCACAATCCACTCGTAGTGAGAACATAATCATCTTATGGTCCCGATCAAATTCAGACATGCTAAGAACACAGTTCTGGGGGCTAGACAGAGCAGAAGATCAGAGAACTCAGAGATAATGGAGCGCCTCCCTGTCTCTTTGCTCAAAGAGGGCTGGGGAGAGAAGTCACAGCGAGGAGCCGGAATAGACAGACCCCAGGGTGAGGAGTCCTGTGTGGTAGGGCCTTATTCACAGGATGTGCCAGGGTTCACCCTCTCCTCTAATGGTCTCTTTATGGCCTGTGATCAGCTTCATCCCTTACAACACGACATCTGGGTGGGTTTATAACACTACTAAAGTCAACCCTGGAACTATTTTGGCTGCCTATTAGTAAAGACACACAAGGTTGAGACCTGAAAAAAAATAAGCTAGGCTGAAAACAAAAAAAACAAATCCATGGGCATTTGTAAATTATAAAATACTAGTTGCAAATGCAGTCCCCCACTACCACAAATGATGCAGTGGAGTCCCACGTTTGGGGAAATCCCAGAGGTCAGCATGCCCAGAGTACAATGGATAGGCCTCACCCAGGGACCACCTTTTTGATCATGGTAGCTCCTCTGTCAGGTAAGTCTTGCTTTGAGGTTCTCAAGGCTGGTTTTCCCAAGGATTTGCATACCACAATCAGAAGACAGTCAGTGAAGAGAAGAACAAAACATAAAAGCTATTTTCAAGTACAGAAAGTTGAAGGTAAAAATTTTTTCTAGGTTATGAAAAAATAGTTGAAGCTAATGGTTTCTGTGTGGCTATATTTAAGCTCTTTCTGGGTCATAAAAAATTCTCTCCCATCTGTGAAAAATATATGAAAAAAACACTAATGTGATTTTTTATTTTTACTTATTTATTTTTGGTGCTGGGATCAGTCCCAGAGCCTCTGGGCTATATTCTAGCCTCTAATGTGATTTTTAAAAATATATTTATTTATTTGCACGCTTGCATGTGTGGGTGTGGGTATGTATGGGCATGCCAGGGCCTCTTACTGCTGTAAACAAACACCAGACACTTGTGCCACTTTTTGTATCTGAGAATTGTTTCCAGGCCAACAGGCTTTGCAAGCAAGTGCTTTTAAACATTGAGCCATCTTCTCAGCCCCCAATGTGATTTTAAAAATTATTTATTTATTTGAAAGCAGAGAGTGGGGAAGAGAGAGTATGGGCACACCAGGTTCTCTTGCCACTGCAAACAAACTCCAGGCACATGGGCATCTGGCTTACATGGGCACTGGGGAATTGAACCAAGGTTGTCAGGCCTTACAGGGAACCTCCTTTTTCTGTTGAGCTCTCTCTCTCTCTCTCTCTCTCTCTCTCTCTCTCTCTCTCTCTCTGTCTGTCTCTTTCTCTCTTAAAGTCTTTTTTAAATTTTATTTTATATATAACAGGGTATATACACTATTGTCCCCTCACCTCAACACCCATTACCCTGGGGGTTCTCCTCAGTGGGGTTATGGTTGTCACTGTGGGGTCATGAAGGCCTCATTCAGTCCCTATGTGATTTTTATAAAGTAATATTTAATCCTTTTAAAAGTCCAAGTTATATGTTTTGAGGCATCAAATAATTTCATTTCTAAGCAATGATGATAATACTTTTAACTAGTATCTTTGCTTAGCAAGGCAAGATAAAAAGTGGACAAACCATACATTGGACCTTCTGACTTAAAATTACTTTTCAGTAAGAACCAAAAGAATGAGTTCGCACTAATCTAAATACCTATTTATGCATATGCTTAAAATGAAATCTATTAGAGCCATGTGACTGTTGACAAATAGAAGTATTTGTGCTGGAAACACAGTGTTCATCACAGCACAGGATGAGGACATAGTCATGGGAATGTCTTTTAAGTTTTCTTTTCTCTTCACAATCAGTTTTTAAAGCCAAATTTGTGATTTGATTGAAATGCTGAAAATCAGGATTTTAGTCTCTCTCCTTTTAACTTCAAGGTGATCATTTCTGGTGACGTGTTCTTACCTCCTGCCCTGGGAATGTCAGGTCTGCTGCCAACTGTATGTCCACAGTTATGATGCCATCTGAAATGGAAAAACAAAACCAGTTTTAGTTTTCTATCAGATCTGTGAACTGTTACTTAACACCTGACAGGGAGGAGCCCAAGGAAGGAAAGAGTTTATCTTGGCTCACAGTATCAGGGGGATGGATTCATTCCATCATGGTGGTATAGCAACAGCAGAAGGCCTTCTGGTCACATGACATCCAGAACCCTGAAAAAGGTGAACAGGAAGTGGAGCTAGGCTATAAAACCTAAGGCACACCCCCAGTGACCTACTTCTTTAACAAGGCTTCATCTCCTAAAAGTTCCACAATCTTCCAAACAGCACTACCAGCTGGGGACCAAGTGTCCACATACACAAGCCTAGGGGAGACGTTTTCTATCCAAACCACAACATTCTGCTCAGCCATGCCCTGCCCGATTTCTTGACCCAAAGAATTTTGAGAGATAAGATGGTTTGTCTTAGGGTAGTTATTACATAGCAAGAGAACAAAAATGCCACTTATTATAAAGACACTAGTAAGTTTAAATTAAAACATGGTGCTTTAATTCCAACACTTGGGGAGGGGGACGGCAAAGGTAGGAGGATCACTATGAGTTTGAGGCAAACCTAGGACTACAGAGTTCCAGGTCAGCCTGGGCTAGAGTGAGACCCTACCTCAAAAAAAACAAAAAAATCTATAGTAAGCATGTGAAAGCTGGAATTATTACATTAATATGAGACTAAGGTAGACATTAGGACAAATATTATTTTTTTAAATCTATTTATTTGAGAGAGAGAGAAGGAAAGAAAGAGAGAGAATGTATGTGTTTGGGTGTACCAGAGCCTCCTGCCCCTGAAAATGAATTCCAGATGCATGTGCCATTTTGTGCATCTGGTGGTGAACTGAACCCAGGACAGCAGGCTTTGTAAGCAAGTGCCTTTAAACACTGAGCCATCCATCTCTCCAGCTCAAGACAGCTAACAGTAATCGATTTATCGGAAAGACTTTACAATTGTGTGAATCAAAGTCAGACTTTTGAAATACATCATACAAGACCTGCTGGAACTAAAGAGAAATAGAATTTCACTTAGAGAGTTAAGACCCCTCCACAAATAGACTTCCCAAGTCATTACAGAATACAGAAGGATGAAGAAGAGGAGCGGAGCAGACGTTCTGTGGGTAAGCTGCAGACTGTTCAAGCCTGAGTACCTGAGTTTGGATCATGTTTCATTTCTACATGAAAGCCAGAGGCTAATGGTGGGCATCTGCAATCGCATCATGCTAATGGTGAGGTGGGAGGTGGAGACAGGAGAATTTTCCAGAAGCTTGCAGACTACCCAGCCTGGTAAACACAGTGGAGAATGACAACATAATCGATGACAATGTGAATGAGACCCTGCCTCAAACAAGGTGGAATTGAGTTCCAACACCCAAAAGTTGTTCTCTGACCTCCTGACACAGGCACATGTCCAGACTCACACACCTGAGCACACACATACGAATACTGAAGAGAGCACAACCACTTTCAGGACACAACATTCCATATAACACTACCCTGGATGGGAGAATATGCATATTTTTAAATATTCACTATGATAGACCACCTGTTAAACCACAAAATATGTCTCTCTCAATACATTTGACTTCCTTTTTTTTTTTTGGTTTTTCGAGGTAGGGTCTCACTCTAGCCCAGGCTGATCTGGAATTCACTCTGTAGTCTCAAGGTGGCCTTGAACTCATGGTGATCCTCCTACCTCTGCCTCCCAGGGACTGGGAAGAGAGCTCAGCAGTTAAAGAGGTGCTTGTTTGTGAAGCCGCTGGGGGGCTGTTCCCAATCCACCTACATCAGCTGAACACATCACTTACAGTGACAAAAGGCCCTAATGTTTGAATGTGCGAGCACGTGTGCACACACACACAAACACACAGACACCCACTCACATGCAAATAATTATTCTTAAAAGAGACATACAATTTAAAATTTGGGAGAGAAGCAAGAAAAGGAAACGGGAGAGTGAGTGTATGTTAGAATGTGTCAGAAATACACCATCACCCCTTCCCCGATGTCTAGCAAGAACAAGTATTTGATGTCTTTGATTCATGACTCCAGTGTGCATATATTTCTTTCTTCTACATTTCCTAAACTCACATTAAAAGGTTTCATCAAATCTTGTCCTGGTGGCTCGGGATTCCACTTCTGCTTATTCTGTGCTCTTGGATTCTATAGGAGTTCTGTAATTATAAATAGTGTTGCACTGTAATCTATCATATAGAGCTATGTGTATAGAAAGCTTTGATGAGTTTTTTAAGAGATGGATCCTGTTTGCAAGGCATCTTACAGACCATAGGCACTGAAGCTGACAGTAAATCTTTCCTAATAAATCATTCTCATACTCTGCTCATGTGATTAGGGAAAAAGTCTAGCATATCCAGTAGTTTCAGGGACTTTGTTTTAACTTTAAATTTTTCTGATATATTTAATTTATAAAACCTGAACTGATATAATAGAAGTTTGTAATACTATAAGAAATGCTTTGTGTGTGTATTGCTATGCAAAACACATGACTTCTCCTATGTATATTTTTAAAAACTAAAGAGATGAATATTAAATATATATAGAGAGAGGCAACCTCTAAGTCTTTATGTTTGACAATGTGGATGAAATGAACAAAGCTCTTTAAAAACAAGACATCAAGGGACAGGGGAAACGACTCTGTGGTTAAAGACACCTGCTTGCAAAGTCTGCAGGCTGGGGTTTGATTCCCCAGCACCCATGCAGAAGTGATGCATACAACTAGAGTCCATTTGCAGTGCCAAAAGGCCCTGGCATGCCCACTCTATCTCTCGATGGGAGCTCGTTTATAGTGGCTACAAGCCCTGGTGTGCCCATTCTCTCTAGTTCTCTCTCTAGTTCTCTCTCTCTCTTTCTCTCTCCCTTACTTTTGCTCTCTCCTTGGAAATAAATATTAAAAGATAAATCTGTGGGCATGTCTGTGAAGGAGGTTCTAGATTAGGTTAATAAGCAGAAAGATCCACCTTAACTGTGAGTGGCACCATCCATGGCCTGAGGACCCAAGCTGAATACGAAGAAAAAAGTGCCAGAGCTCAGGCCATCATGGTGTCTCCCAGTGGGAAGGGCGCCCAGTGCCTGAGGCTCCAGCTGCTGGCTCAGGACCTGGTGGACTTGGTGGACACGGTGGTCGAGAGGTGTCTGCTGTGCAACACCCCGAGTGCACCCAAAGTGGTGCAATCCCAAGAAAGTGGCTCTTGGTGTTGAGGATCTGAAAGACTAAAACCGAGCCTGTTTTTCTGTTTTTTTCTTTTGTAGAGAGCCAGCAACAATTTGAAATACTGGATTTCTTGATTATTTGGTTAGCTTTGGTTTTGGAGCAGGGATTTTGGTTTTGTTTGTGAAGGGTGATCTTTTAACAGCCAATAGTAATTTAAAGCTTATTTCATTCATGCTGCTCTGTCATACTCATCACATTCCTGGTTTTCTTCCCCACACACCAAAGAAACTAAGGTCTTTATTTCTAAAGAGCCCACATCCATGAATGGAAGAAATCCTAGCTGTAGTAATGTCTTAGAGATGGCTAAATATTTACTGGTCTTCTGAGAGAGAATACATTCATTTTTAGCGAGGTTACAAATTTCTAACATCCACACTATATTCAGTTTGGAGTGAACCATATCTATGAATGAAAACCAGTCATTAATGTCATTCTCTTCTGAGCAAAATGCCTACCTGGACACAAGTTAAAGCCACTTGATTGAGTGGCCTCTGGTCATCCTCTCCTGTCCAGTTTCTTCCTGAGGGAGCTGGGCAGTGCCAGGGGTTTGTAGGGAACTCTCCTGCTTGTTTCCTGAAGGCCTTGGTGGCTCTGAAGCCACTGCCTGATGCCAAATGCAGAGCACCCTCCTGGCTAGTACTATTTCCTCTGTCCCAGGGAAAGTTCAGCTGTCAAGAGCTTTCCCTCACCAAAAAATTGCTTTTAGTTAATATGTCTTAATAATAACAGTCTTACAGAAAACTATGAGAGACATTATGTACAAATTTGCTAGTAGTTCTTTTTTATTTTTAATAACTGCAAAAATTCCCATGTAACAACTACAAAAAGAAATCCTATGAAAATGATTCCTAACAGGCATTATTATCGTATCTTATTAGAGTGACTAGCATGGTAATAGCTCAGATCAGTGACTCAGGTTTGCCACACCCTGGCTTCTTTTCTCTTTGTAATTATTACAGTTGACACTTGGCCTCCAAATCCAAGGAGCTACCTATCTTTGCTATTGGGTACTTGGTGGCTGGTAGGCCTTGGGGTAGGGTGGCAGAAAGGACTTTCTTTCTAGCTGGGTGTCCCAAGTTCCCTGGCTTTGTGAATGTTCTGCTTAGGGAAGACAGGCTTTGCAAACCTTTGCGGGCTCATTTAGCCAGGGCGTCCTCTGGAAGTTCTTAGCTTGCATTATTCTGACCCACTCACTTGTGGGACGCACAGACAGCAGCAAACCTTTAGTGAGAGAGGAAGCTACAGGAGTGAACCAAGAGGCTACAGACTTGTGTCTAGAGCAACAAAGCAAGGATGTGGGGAACTTAGGGATTGATAGGGTGTATTTTGTTGTTATTAGTATTGCACTTTATGTCGGAGTCCCTTTACATCGGGTTAAGTGGGCTGATACTAACTGCTTTGAGCACCAACATACTGGCTCACACTGCTGAAATACTTTGGGTTTCATTATTTTGCACTGGATCCAACTGTAAATACTCTTTTTTAAAAAATATATTTTATTTATTTGAGAGAGAGTGAGAGAGAGGCAGAGAAAGAGAGAGAGAGAATGGGTATGCCAGGGTCTCAGGCCACTGCAAAGGAACTCCACACATGCGCCACCTTGTGCATCTGGCTTTACGTGGGTACTGGGGATTGAACTCAAGTCCTTCTGCTTTGCAGGCAAGTGCCTTAACCACTAAACCATCTCTCCAGCCCTGTAAATATTCTTAAATATATCTTTCAACCACTGTTTTTTTTCCTACTTTTTTTTTTTTTGCTGCTCATTAAAACCTTTCGTGTAGGTGCCAGAATCATGTGTAAACAACTTTCTGAAAAATGAAGCTGGTATTTTTTTCAAAACAAAAATCCATAGAACTTGGTCATGTTTTCCATTTTAAAATGATTTATTGAAACAAGGTAATAATAAAAACCCACAAGGCTGCTTCAAATGGTCTTACAGAAGACATTTTTATTTAACAGAATATAATGAAAAGTTTTGCACATGGGTAGCTTACGGGGGAAACTATGTCACCAGATATGGTGAACAGAATTTGGTAAGGATGGACCCAGGTGGACTCTGGGAAAGAACACTTGCTGTCCTGCTGTTCAAAGAACTGAGTGTTAGACTCTCCTCCCTGTGTCACGGGGCAGGAAGTCCCCTTTGCCCTGAGTCTTGCAAACAGCACTGAGTCATCTACAGATGTTTTTTAAACTTTTATTGTATTACTGCAATAAATGTTTTTTTTAACATTAAAAAAAGAAAACAGTGGCTGAGCACGAGCAGTCATCTGCCTCTCTTCCTGACTAAAGATGTGAGGCAGCTGCTTCGCACACCTGCTGCCACCCTGTCTTCCATGCCATGGACTGTAACCTCCAAAGTGTGAGCCAAAACAAACCATTACTTTCTCAAGTTGCTTCTGTCGGGTATTTTGTCACAGTAGCAAGAAAAGTATCTAATACAGCTAGATACAGAATTCTTGGTTTAGAACTTCAGATACATCATCCCAGTACCCCCGGCCTCCATTGTTTCCAAAGAGAAATCAGGTGTTCATCTTATTCAGAGTCCCTTATATGTGATGAGTCAGTTTCCTCTTGCTGCTTTTAAGTTTTGTTTTTTGACATTTATGTCTAGCTATAGTTATCTTTCAGTTAATATTAGTTGGAACTTGTTGAGCTTCTTAAATGTATGTTTTCATAAATTTGGGGAAGTTATTGAGCATTAGTTCTGATATTGTTTCTGCCTTTAAGCTCTTCTCCCTGAACTGCCTTGTGCTTGTAACAGTATACTCCATGTGTCCCTTAGTTCTCTGGGCTCTTTTAATCTTTTCCTTATTTTTATCTTGTTCTTCCTCAGCTTCCTTAATTTACCTACACATTATTTTTCTGCTAACTCTAATCTGTTAGGTCCTTCTACTAATTTTTTCATTGTAGTTATTGTAGAACTGTAGAATTTCTATTTATGTACTAGAGGGGATGGCTCTGTGGTTAAAAGTACTTGCTTGCAAAGTCTGCTGGCTTGGGTTCAATTCCCCAGTACCCACATAGAGTCAGATGCACAATGAGTCACATTAATATGGAATTTATTTGCAGCGGCAGAAGGTGCTGGCATGCCCATCCTGTCTCCTCTCTCTCAAATAAGTAAATAAATATTTTAAAATATCTATTTACTTTTATTTATCTTTATTAATATTCTCCATTCCTAAGAAACCAGCATTATGTATGTGGGGCAAGCCAGGGTTTATTGTCACTGCAAATGAATACCAGATACATATGCCACTTCCTATATCTGAACCCAAAGTGTTTTAAATGGGTAAGCCATCTCCCCAGTCCTAGAATACCATTCTTAGACTTTTTTTTTCAGTTCTTTGAATGTGGTTACCTGTGAACATATTAAAAGTAACTGATGTAATACATTTTGGTGGTCATATTCTATTTTTCCCCTTAAGCATGGGTACTTTCTTTCCTGTTCCTTTGTGTGCCTTGTAGAGATTTTATTGAAAGCTGGACATTTTGAATAGTGTGTCAAGTCAGCAAATCAGATTCTCCCTTTCCTGAGAGCATATTGTTGTTGATTACAGCAGTAGTTATTTCATAACTTTTCTGAACCAATCCCATGAAGCTGTGTTCTCTACTGTGGGAGATGACTTTCCTTAGCAGTCAGCATTTAGATGTCCTTGAGGGTCTGTAACCAATACATATCTGTTTTTTTATGCCAGGGCTGATATTTGTGTTTGCAATGGGGTACAACCTCAGTGTTCAGGTGGTTTACCTTAGCTTTCATGTTCTCATGTGAACTCAAGGCCAGACAGATGTGATGGTTCAGGCCCTTTGGACTTTTTTCTAAGCATGAACAGGGAGATTTACACAAATGAATACTTTCTAGAATCTGAGAAATAATGTCAAAACTTTTGAAAGCCTTTATGAACAGTTCATTCCTCTACTGTTTCTTCCAAGCTTTGCTCACTAGTCTATGGTTTCCTACAACTGTCTAACATCTCTTGGAGCAACAGAAATGTTTCCAGTAATGTTCCCACAAGAGCCATCTGTACCCATCTTTCACACTGGATGAGCTCTTTTATTTGTTTGTGAGTAGAAAGAAAGAGAATGGGTGCACCAAGGCCTCTTGCTCCGGTAAACCTACTCCAGATGCATGTGCATCTGGCTTTAAGTGGGTTCTGGGAAATAGAACCTGGAAGGGCAGGCTTTGCCAGCAAGTGACTTGCTGTTGAACCATCTCCCCAGCTCCTCTGGATGAGTTCTGAGTCATGTTAATAAAGTGTTTCTAGCTAGTCTTCTATGAAACCACCAGACAGGTCAAATAATAACAGTTATTTATGAAGCAAACCTATTCTCCTCTAGGTGCTTGGAATGGGGGCTGTTATTTTCAAAGCTATTGCTAAGCAATAGGCATGGGATCAGGGTACATGAAAATGACATCATCTCACTTTATTTTTTTCTGAGGTAGGGTCTCGCTCTAGCCCAGGCTGACCTGGAATTCACTATGGAATCAGGGTGGCCTTGAACTCACAGGCAATCCTCCTACCTCTGCCTCCCGTGTGCTGGGATTAAAGGTACGCACCACCACAGCTCACTTTTATAACCACCATTCAGTTGCTTTTCTTGAGCAGGCTGTCAATAGGTTGCTGCAAGCTGTTGGTTTATTTCTAGAGTTCTGAGAAGTTGGTCCTCACTGATCTCATGGAAGAGTGAAATATTAGAGTTTCTCACTCTGCCACCCACTGACACCATTCCCTAGAGAAGCATTTTTAATGAGCAGACGCAGCAGAAGTCATACTCAATGTTTTCCAAGGCTGGGTCAGAAAAGGTGATGCAATTTACACCTTGGACTCTCTCGAGACACTTACTTTTTGAATGAATGATCAATGGTGACAGACACCATTTTGGAAGAATGCCTAGCATATATGGGAAGGCTCTGTGATAGTGTTGGAGATGACAACCTAGTCAAAGTCCAAGCTGAAAGCCAGTACTGACTAGCTCACATATGATTGAGTCCTTCCTGGAATCAACTCCATCATCACTGAGCTACCTTAGCTAAGAGGAGCAGGGATGGGTGATGCCCTACTGAACATTGCTCAACTTGCAGTTTCATGGTTAAAATCAATGTTATTCTTTTAAATCAGTAAACCTTGAACCTGTTTTTTCACACAACAAACTGTAATTAAAGTCAGGTACCTGACAGAGGTAGGTTGTGGTGACCACAAACCTAAATCACAGGTAGTGAGTGGCTTAGGGGTAAAGTTGGAAGGATCTTAAGGGGTGCAATAATGAAAACCAAATGTTCTCAAAGTTTTTCTTCCTTCCTTCCTTCCTTCCTTTCATTTGTTTTTCAAGATAGAGTGGCTTTAACCCAGGCTGACCTGGAATTCACTATGTGGTCTCAGGGTGACCTCAAATTCATGGTGATCCTCCTACCTCTGCCTCCAGAGTGATGGAATTAAAGGCGCGTGCCACCACGCCCAGCTCAAAGTTTCTTTTAAAAAAAAAAACATTTATTTGAGAGAGACAATGGGCATACCAGGGCTTCCTGCTGCTGCAAATGCCAGACACATGTGCCACTTTGTGTATCTGGCTTTACGTGGGTACTGGAGAATTGAAGCTGGGTTATCAAGCAAGTGATTTAACCACCTAGCCATCTCTCCGATGCCTCAAGGTTTCATGGTGCAATCTTGATGGCCCTAAATAGCATTAAAGGAAAGTGAAAAATATGTGTTGGAAACTGAAGAGGAGCAATGGTGAAAGCTTCACTGTTGGGTTCGGTAACATAAAACCTAGGAAATTTACATAACTGTCGGGTTGTTCTGGCTAAGATTTCCAAGGGACTTGTTGTGTTATTGTTTGGGCTGTAGGTTACTGATAATACAGGAAAAAAAGTGTTAAGGAATGACTGTTAAGTGAAAGCTAACAAGGGCTTGCTGGTTTAGAAATGGAAGCTTTCTCATTTTCAGCTTCCTCACAGGGCACATTAAGAAATGGCTTCAGGGCAGAGTTCAAATCTATCATGCCGATGGAAAACCAAGTACCCAACCCAAACCAACACATGACTGTAAGACTTCTGCTAAGGCCTCAGAAAGACTTCAGCTCATGCTCTAGATAGAAAAAAGTCCTTGCTGAGATTTTAAGAGTCTGCCTTAACAATCCTCTGCATGAAGCAATGGGGTTAAGGCTAGTGTGGTCACTGCCCCACAGCAGCGGCCTATAGGATAGCACAGTAGAGAATAGCTTATCTCCACTAGATCTGTGAGTGTTGTTTTTGTCCAATGCATTGAACATCAGGCAAGATCATGGGAAGCCCACAGGACTTTTAAGATTTTATTGGGGGTTGGGGAGATGGCTCAGTGATTTACAAAGCCTGCTGGCCCAAGTTTGATTCCTCAATACCCACATAGATGCAAAAGATGACCTGAGCATCTGGTGTTCATTTGCAGTGGCAAAAGACCCTGACACACCTACACACACATGCAAATAAATAAAAATATATTTTTTTTGTTTTTTTAGGTAAGGTGTCACTCTAGCTCAGGCTGACCTGGAATTCACTATGTAGTCTCAGGGTGGCCTCAAACTCATGGTGATCCCCCTACCTCTGCCTAACGAGTTCTGGGATTAAAACCGTGTGCCACCACACCCGGCCAAGAAAAATATTGTTAAAGTAATATTTTATTAACAGAAACATGGCCAGCTTGAATAGAAACAAAGACATTACAACTTGAAATAAAACTTATAGATCCCCAAACTCCCAAGGGTGGGAAGCAGACTGAGGGATAATTCAGCTGCCTCACCATCTCTCCCTTGCTCTCACTCTCTCTTTTTTTTTTATATAAATTTATTGTCCATAATGAGTTACATTATTTAGTGGGCAAACCATGAGTTGTTATCCCAAATTCTCCAATTCTCCCCCTCCCCCTCCCTGATCAGTTGGATATCCTCCTCCGTGGGCTGTCTGTATTAGTCCTTGCTCTCTTTTTAAAAGCATTTTATTGACAGCTTCTGTAGGTATAGACAATTCCCTTCCTCGCCCATCCTCTCCCTCTTGAATCCACCCTCCATTGAAATCCTTCTTATTTCCAATTAGTCTCTCTTCTATTGTGATGTCATCATATTTTCCTCTTATTATGAAGGGCTTGTGTAGGTAGAGTCAGGCACTTCAAGGTCATGACTATCAAGGCCATTTCGTATCTGGAAGATTGCACTATAAACAGTCCTACCCTTCCTTTAGCTCTTACAATCTTTCCGCCACCTCTTCCACAATGGACCCTGAGCCTCAGAGTCTCAGGAAGTGTGATAGATGATGCTGAACACTACACTGTCACTTCTCAGTACTATGTTGACTTTTGAGTCATCCAAGTGGTCACTGCATCTGAAAAAGAGAAGTTTCTCTAACCAAACGTGAGAGTAGCATTACTATATGGGTATAAACATAAGAAAGTACTCAAGAGGACAAGCTGGGGGGCATACTTTATGGCCCTAGGGCTCATGACCTCCGCTGCCACAGGCTTTCTCCTTTTATGGGCCTCCAGTCCAATCAGAGCTGCTGGCTTCCCCCATAACAGACATATCACTGCCTCCCCAGCTCTTATGTGAAAGGTAAAATCAATCTCCAAGGAAAGATGACATGGCCTAGAGGGAGAAGCCAGGCATGTGCAGTCATTTCTGGACAGCAGTACTCAGAGTCAAGAAATGGGCAGCACATGCGCCCTAGATCTCATAGTGGGTGGAGCCAGGACTCCTGTGTGCAGGGGCTTTCCCTTCAGGAATGAGAGGTTCCATGACAGTTAACTGCCCAGCCAACTGATGACCCTGAGGGATGGTGACTGTTTTCCTACATTGGATTAACACCCAAGGAGCCTCCAGAGATTTAGGTGGTGAGTTCTTGGCTTGTTTTTGTGGTTTTATGGTTTTTGGAAGTAGGGTCTTGCTCTATAGCCAAAGCTGACTTGGAATTCACTATGTAGACTCAGGGTGGCCTTGAACTCACGGCGATCCTCGTGCCTCTGCCTCCCGAGTGCTGGGATTCACCTGGCTGAGTTCTTGGCTTTGAACTTGATCCTGATGCTGACATAGATGGGTCCTGGAGCAGGTCTGGGAAGGGATGACTAGACTGAGAAGCGTAAATAACTGGTCTCATTGCTTCTAACAAAGAGGAAGACACAAGCTGCTGCACTTCAGCTTCTGAGGTCAGAAAAGGGATGCACGTGGGGCTGGAGTTAAAGGAGCATGCTTGTAAAGTCTAGAGGCCTGGGCTCAGTTCCCCAGAACCCAAGTACAGACAGATGCGCAAACTGGTGCGTCTGTCTGGAATTGGTTTGCAGTGGCAAGAGGACCTGGTGTCCCCATTCTCTCTCTCTCTCTCTCCTCGCAAACAAAGTATTTTTAAAGTGCCAGAAAAGGTGATACACTTTCTACCTAGTTCTGTCTCTTGCGATGCTTAGCTCCTAGAACCCAGCTGTGTTTGAGGGAGTATTTGGGGTCATATGAAGAGGTGATATGCAAGTTCCCCACTAACAACCAACTGCCTAGTGGATGAGTGAATGAGCCTGCAGACGGTTCCAGCAACTGCCAAATGACAGAGGGAAACTGAGCCTGCTAAGGCCATCCCAGCTGGCAGAGGTGTGTGTAGAAAACATTGTCATTTTTAACCACTATTTTTTAGGCTGGTTTGTCATATACAACACTAGATAATTATAACAAGATTTTAAACTTTCACTTGAACTATATCTCAGAATCATTTTTATTTTCTTGATTAACAATATTTTATATTAAGAGTCATTAGGCTTATTACAGTTATTTTTATAACTAGGTAGAGGCATATGAGTATCAACAATTTCATATGCCTCTACCTAGTTATAAAAATAAGAAATGTGACTGAAGAGATGGCTCAGCAGTTAAGCTGATTGCTTGTAAAGCCTAACGATCTGGATTCTCCAGTACCTGCGTAAAGCCAGATGCACAAAGTGGTGCATGTGTCTGGAGTTCATTTGTAGTGGCTGGAGGCTCTAGAGCACCCATTCTCTCTCTGGAGGGTCTCCTCATTCTAGCCCAGGCTGACCTGGAATTCACTATGTAGTCTCAAGGAGGAGATCCTCCTCCCTCTGCCTCCCGAGTGCTGGGATTAAAGATGTGCACCACCCCTCCTGCCCTTCTGCTTACCTTTTGATGCTTGTTTTGTGGTTCTTCTCAGTTGTGATGGTTAATCTTCATTGTCAACTTGATGGGATTTAGAATCACCATGGAAGCAAACCTATAGTGCTTCTATGAGGGTTTAACTGAGGAGGAAAGATGTATCCTGAGTGTGGACAGTACCGCAGGCTGGCATTCTGGACTGAATAAAAAGGAGAAAGTGAGCTGAACACCATGACTCATCTCCTGACTGCAGGTGATCAAGCCTCCCCCACCATGACCACTACATGCTCAGACAGTGAGACGAAAAGAAATCCTTCCTCCTTTAAAGTTGCCTTTGTCACAGGAGCAAAGTAACTACCTTACCACTTTAATATTTTGTACTGAGTTCTGTGCTCACCCCATGGGTAGCTTAATGATTATTTCTCCTAGAAATTTATACATACTTTAGGTTTTGATAGATCCAGAAAGATCACCGGACCCCAGAGTTTTCCAATCCGAAAAAGCTATATATACCACCATTGAACCTTGCACTGTTTAAGTACCCTTTGTAAACTCAGACACAAAACCAGCACCTAGCTTGCAGAGCAGTTGCTCTCAGTCTGCAGAGTGCCACCTGGTGGTTCCTCACAAATCACATCTTGACTGGGCCTTCCACTACAAAACGTGGCATAAGAGAAACCACAGTGGGCACCACACTGGGCACTACCATGCTTGGAAATCATCTATCTGCACTTACCCTGGAGGTGGTCCATGTCACCATGCATTCTGGAATTGGAGAGATTGCTTGCCTTGGGACAGCTTCAGGAAGGGAATGTCTTTGAGGCATGGGACTTTGGGGTAGAAGTCTTCCTACCATCCACTGTGGATCCACAGAGGAAGTGTCAGGGGAATATCAAGGTGGTCAGTATAATCCTCAGCACCAAGGACAGCCAGCGTATCGCTCTGTGGGTGACAGTGCGGGGGACCAGGAGGACAGCTCATCCCTTAGTAAGGCCTTCTTTCATTCAGGTCTACAGATGTTTCTACTACCAATGTGGAGTGTAATGGTGGGTCTTCAGAGAGCCTTCACTTCTTTTCTACCCCCTTTTTTTTTAATAATATATATTTATTGTCCATAATGAGTTACATTATTTAGTGGGCAAACAATGAGTTATCCCCAATTTCCCAATGCCCTCCCTCCCTATCCCCAATCCTCCTCATACCCCTCTTTTTAAAAAGATGTTATTTGCCAGGAGAGTGAGAAACAGAGAATGGGCACACCAGAGTCTCCAGCCACTGCAAACGAACTCTAGATGCATGCACCACTTTGTACATCTGGCTTTATTTACATGGGTACTGGAGAATCAAACCCAGGTTGTTAGGCTTTGCAGGCAAGTGCCTTAACTGCTGAGCCATCTCTCCAGCTCTACTCCTCTTTTAAATATCAGAGAATAAAATGTGATGTTAAGGCCAATGATCAGAAGGCTCTGTGTATTTCATCTTTGCTTGCATAGGCAGCTGTCCAAATTTTGCTCTCAGTGTGCTGATTTACTTATTTTTTCCTCTTCCTGGTTCTTCCTGATCTCTTCACTGTTCACCTTGCCAGTTCATGCCACCCAGGTCAGAAGCACCCAATGGATCTAACTGGTTAGGTAATAGCAACCCAGAGCAGCCGTGTTAAATCACAGGAATAAACATTGGGCAGCACACACAGTCGTTAACTGTGTCAGAGAATAATTCAGTAAAGGAATAAATTTTAAGTATGACCCTGGATGTGCAGAATGCAGGCAAAACTGGCAAAAGTTACCTGATCTAGAGATATGCTCAAGAATTATGACTGAGCTGTTTACATCAATTAACTTAGCTAAAAAGGAACCAGCAAGACTGGAGAAATGGCTCCACAGTTAAGGCGCTTGCCTGCAAAGCCCAAGGACATGGGTTTGATTTCCCAGTACCCACATTAAGCCAGATGCACAACGTGGCCTATGTGTCCAGAGGCCCTGGTGCACCTATTTTCTCTCTCTCTCTCTCATAAATATTAAAAGAAACCAGCAGACCAACTAACAAAACCTAACATCACAAAGTACAAGAAGGTAGGATGATTATTAATAGATGCTTGATGCCTAAAAGTCTGAAATACCACTATTATCTCCTGTATCTATACCATCTTGGCCAGGCATCCTAGTTCTCAGGATCCCAGTTCCCCACAATCCAAGCCCTCAATGTCATTCCCTGGCATTGCTTTCATGCCTGGTGTTCTGTCCTGAAGACAACTTGAGTCTTCAAATGGAAATTCTATGAGAAGCAGACCATGAATAAAAATATTCCACGGATGCCACGTGTTAAAAAATTCTCTCCAAGGGGCTGGGGAGATGGCTCAGCGGTTAGACATTTGCTTGAAAAGCCTTCAGCCTATGTTCAATTCCCCATCTACCCACATAAAGCTGGCAAGAGACCCTGGCACGCGTGCACACACGCGCACGTGCACACACACAAATTAAAAACCGAACATTCTCTCCAAGAGGTGGCTGTTCCAAAAACTGTATCCAGATCATAGATGCCAATGAGAATCTTATTTATGTCAAAATCGTGTCAACTAAGGCCAGGACTGAAGATCCCCTTCCTATCCAAAGCAGTTGAGAAGCCAATTGGTAAATGCTGTCATTATGTCACTACTACACGTCTCCTCTGCGGTCCAAACTTGTCAGTCTATTTGTACTGACTATCCATATCATAGATTTTCCAATTCCTGTGCAACTCACAACCTCTTACTATAGGGATACAGGGCTACCCATTTCAAGTACGTGTTTAAGGAGATAGAAGTGTTTTTAAAGCTACCCACTTCACTTACTAATATTCTTCCTTTTTCTTTGCCCAAATCCCCCACACTGAGGCTTACGTCATTTGTAGCGTGGAACACAGTCACCATCCTCCACAGCACGGGCTGACATTCCATGATGGAAGCTAAGGGTCTACTATTAGACTGGCTAAAGCTTTATTCTTTAAAAATGTTTAAACTGCTTTATCCAGTCTGCTGCTCTTTCAAACGAGTTTCTAACTCGCATCCCTTGCCCTACCACAGACCAAGCTGGGAAGTGGCAAGACATTTGACCTTAGCATTCAGTACTTGGCCATTTTCACTCACCTCATCACCCTTCATGATCACTTGGTTCCATAGTAGTTTTGGTGGATGAGACATGTTATCATTTCCTACAGCTCAAAGCCCATCCAGAGTAGGCTCTCCACTGAATACTGTCCTCTTTCTCTTGTTCTACTGGTCATATGCTCCATTTTCATTTTATGTATAACAGCATTAAGATTAACATTTGATTTTCTCATATTTTTGTCTCACATTTATGTCTTTTCATTCTGAGTCTGTTGAAAGAACGCTGTTTCTATCCTTTGCTTCTGTTCACTGTAGCTATCTAGCTCTTGAATGTTTCCTCATTTTGTCCCAATAAAGGGTCATAGTTTTATATAGTCCTGCTGTGTAAATGGTTAATGCCCCCAATAGTCACATGATGCTCTTTTATAGCACTATCTTGTCAGAAATACCACAGACCATCAAAAAAGCTGGACACAGTGACGCACACCTTTAATCCCAGCACTCGGGAGGCAGAGGTAGCAGGGTCACAGTGAGTTTGAGGCCAGCCTAGGACTATAGTGAGTTCCTGGGTTAGAGTGAGACCCTACATTGAAAAACAAACAAAAAAAGGAATAAAAATCTAGAGATTTGGGATGTATTTTAAGTAACAGGAGAGCACAGCCTCTAGGATATTTCATAGCCCGATGACCAAGAGCTAAATGAGGACAAATTTCCATCATGGCAAATCACACTATTGCTTCTGGAATACAAAATACTTCCAGTGTAATATGAAGGAAGCCCTGGTAGACACTGTGACGGCCTGGAGACTAGATGGGATCGCCTTTGCTTGGGAACAAGCCTGAAGTCAGTTGAAGGCATTAGACTTCAAGGTCAAAGTCGAGCAGACAGTTCTTAGTTGTGCTTGCTTGGGATCACTTCCAAAGAAGCTGGGACTGGGAATGGACTCTCAGTTCTGCAGCTGAGCTATCTACTAAACCCCCTGTATTTGGAAGGTCAAGTTACCTAGTCAGAAATTGTTTTACTAAACAAAATATTTTATTTTGTATTTTACCACAGAAAAGATGAATTTTTAAAGCATTTCTAATTATCTTCTTGATTTAAAAAGAAATTCATTTAAAAAAATCGTGGCTTTGATCTTTGAATATTTGTCTACCCAGATCATTTTTAAAGGCGAGAAGGAGGTCTTAATAATTTCCACGGCAAAGTTCACAGAAAATTAGAGTGGTATTCAGTCTTTGTTATGAGAAGACGATGTGCTTATGTTTAAGCAAATTTGGTGCATCCCACTGGGTTACATGCCATTCTGTGAAATGTGTGTGAGTCAGGGGCCAGATGGTGGACGCACACATCTTTTGCTAGAATACATCTCCACAGAGGATGATGTCGCATTCAACTTGGTGACCAGGCTGATGCTGAATGCAACTCAGTCACGGTACTTAAATCACATTAAGACTCTCTTTTATTTATGGCCCTTCTTGTGATTTTGTCTGGCTTTACGTCTAATTGTTAGCCTCCATGTGGTGACACGATGTGCAACCAATTCTGCCTTTTCTCTCTGCCAAAATGAACTCTGCATCCATTTCCAAAAAAAAGAAAAAAGAAAAAGAAAAAAGAAATCCACTGCTACCAAAACCAACTGTAATTAAGCCCAAGCTTGATGGAAGGATTTGCTACTTTTTACATGCCCCCAGTCAGAACCTATTAGTACTTCTCATGAGAAATGAAGACTGGGGTAGGGTATACTCACACATGGAAATTGAGATATGGATGCGGAGCAGATTTAGGGTACCCTTTGCGGTCAGAATAGTTGAGCGCACAGGATCTGATGCCAGGCTGTCTGGATGTGAACTCCAACCATGATCTCTGCATGACAATGCTCTACAATACCAGGAAAAGCATTCCACTCCATGTATGGTCAGATAAGAACCAGGGGAGGCAGACCTGAAGAGCTTGACTGTCAAGGGCTCCAGGAAGAAAGTCAATGCTGGCTTCCAAATCAAGTTCCTTTTTGAAGCCCAAGAAGGAACTGAATGGGCAGCTGGGCGTAGTGGCACACAACTTTAATCCCAGCACTTGGGAGGCAGACAGGAGTATCACCATGAGTTCCGTGAGCTACATAGTGAATTCCTGGCCTGTCTTAGAGCAAGACCCTGCCTTGAAAAAAACCAAAAGAAGGAACTGAATGGTGGGGCATGAGGAGGATGAGTACCTCAGCTCAGCAAGGCCTATCAGTTCTGCCGCTTCACTTTTCTCCTCCTCCATCTTTTCCCTTCCCTCCCTCTCCTCCACCTCACTTCCCCTACCTTCCTTGACAGTCTTATTATACACCCAACACTGATGCTGCAACCTTCCTTCTCAGCCTCCCTCTGCAGTGCAGGAATCACAGGACAGTGTCTGTCGCCAGGCCTGGTACTGAGACCAGAGCCCAAGGAGCCACAAAGAAAAGTGGCTTAAGGTGACCTAGAACCAGAGAGGCAAGTCCAAAAGAGAAATGCTAGAGAAATAAGACAAAACTTGAGACAAGGGGCTGGAGAGATAGATGGCTCAGCAGTTAAGGCGCTTGCCTACAAAGCCGAATGACCCAGGTTTAATTCCCTAGCACCCAAGTAAGCCATAAGCACAAAGTGCTGCATGTGTATCTCTACTTGCAAGTAAATAAAAGAGAAAGGCAAAAATATATAGATAAGGCTTACAGAGAACCACAGTTTTACTTTATAGCAGCAATACCAAATAAGAAAAAAATTTGAGAAAATCCATGCACAGCAGCAACAAATTTAAAACACATAAGAAATAAGACTTAGGAGCTGGGGAGAAGGCTCAGTGGATAAAGCACTTGTCGTTTGAGTTCAGATTTCAAAACCTCACATAAAGGCAGGATGCCGTAAAGGGCTTCCATAATCCCAGTGCTTCAGTAGCAAGAAGGAGGTAGAGACAGGAGACTTTGTGGAAGCTGGTTACAGAGTGGTCAGCAACAAGAACAGGCTCTACTCTAAATGAGGTAAAGTGTGAACTGGTCCTGAAGTTGTCATCTGACTTCCACACAAGTGCCACCTGGAGGGTCACACTGACACACAAATAATTTAAAAAGATTTAAGAGAAATTTGTAACTCTCCTGTAGAACATAAGAGATGGAGATGAATAGGAAAACATAATGCCCTTAAAAGGAAGGAAATGTTACCACTGTCAACTAATTACAGTGCAGTTCCATCAATGAAACTTCCCCAGATCTATAAGCTTCAAATAAATCCCTTCCTCCCATAAACCGTGTCTGGTATGGAAGTTCATCCCAGCAACATGGAGCTGATTCCAATACAAAGCTTACCAGAACTTTTGTGATATAGCTCATTCAGTTCTGAGAGGAAACTTTACAGCTATGAGTGCAACCCAATGTCTTAGAAAACAGTAAGTCAAATACAAAAGTGGAGATGGCAGGGAGTAAAATAGATCAGAGCAGAAATTAATGAAAAGAGAAAAATACATAGAACCAATTAAACAAAAAGCTGGTTCATTGAAAAGATTAACACACCCCTAACTAAACCAACCAAAGGTTACAACAGGTTCCAGTGAAATCCAGAGGATCTTTCAGGAATACTTTGAAAACACATTTCAAAAATAAGAAAATCTAGAAAAAAATGGAGAAGCTTCTAAACACATAAGACCTTTGAACAACTTAAACAGATTCATAGCAATGAGACTGAAGCAGTTATAAAATCTCCAGCAAAGGAAAGACCAGACCAAACAGGTCCACTGCCCAATTCTACCAAACCTTTAATGGACTTTAAGGGAGAATACCAATACTTCTCAAAACTGTTCCATAAAACAGAAAGGGAAGATTCTATGAAGGCAGTCCTATCTTGCTACCAAAACCAGATTGAGACTCTCTCTCTCTCTCTCTCTCTCTCTCTCTCTCTCTCTCTCTCTCTCTCTCTCTCTCTCTCTCATAAGGAAACCAGGGCTGGGAAGATGGCTTGGCAGTTTAAGTTTGCTTGCAAAGCCTGCTGGCCTGGGTTCAATTCCCCAGCCAACCACATAAAGTCTGATGCAAAAAGTGGCACAAGTGTCTGATGTTGTTTATAGTGGCAAGAGACCTTGGCACGCCCCCTCTATAAACTGATTTTCCTGCATTAGTGACTACCTGGTAGAAAGGAAGACATTCTGAAGAGGTGGTTGGGCCCCTCCCTTTGGCTATCGAGACTATTAATACAACAGTCCAAGGAGTTGGAATTTCCCTAGGCCCTCTTGGCCTGGTGCCAGAAAGAGGAGGAACATATTCCCAGGAAGAGAATTCACATGGTTCTAAATTGTCAGACACCACACTGCAGGAAAGATTGGAGCAGAAATGAGTCGATGATGGGTGGTATCACACCTTGACCAGGACTGCTTAGTTTTGCTTATTTCTTGCCTTTTATTTAAACCTAAATCTCATACCAGGACCCCAAAGATCCTTTTCCCAATGTGGATATAGTGAATATATATATTTTCCCTTTGGCTTTTACTGCTTGTCTGTTTTTCACTATTATTTAAGTGGCCTACTGAAAATAAGTGGCTAAGCACAACTTGTTAAGACTGTCAAGGTTCTGACCCTAACAACTCAAGTAACACATAAATGCAAAAATTCTCAATAAAATTCTTATGAATCATAGTTAAGAACACATTAATAATGGCCATGTTGGTCCACTCCAGGGATAGAAGGTTGGTTCAACATGCAACTTCATAAATGTAATACAATGCATAGACTTAAAGAAAATCACATGATTATCTCAATACAAAAATGGCCTTTGTCAAAGTTCAACATCCCTTCTTGAACAGATCTCAGGCTGGGGAGATGGATTAGTGATAAAGAGTACTTTACTGCCTAAGTCTGACTCCTCAGAACCCATATAAAAAGCTGGGCATGGCTATGAATCACTGGGGCTCATGAGTGAAAATGGCAGCACCAGGTTGAGGGAGAAACCCCATCTCAAAGAAGTCCATGGATGAGCAATAAAGAAGAGCACCCAAAGTTCTCCTCTGGCCTCCACATGCATCTCTCCTCTGTCTCTGTCTCTGTCTCCTCTCTCTCTGAGACAGTAGGTTTTCATCAGCAGAAGAAACTATAACCTTATTAACAAAGGTGAATAATAATTTAAACAAGGGGTATTTATAGTTTATCATTTATCCCCAAACTTCCCAAGTCTAGGTGTTTTTTGTGTAGGTATCTAATTCCTGCCTTTGATGTACATACATACATCTCTATGCTGGCAGGCCTTCATGGTGAGATGCATAAGAGCTTGGGTGTGGGGATCCTGCAGATGGGGGGAAAGGGTAGAGTTGGTAGCTCAGATGCCTCTCTGCAGCCTAATAATCTCTTACCCCAAAGCAAAAAGGCAGAGGCCTCAGACATCAGTTTGTGTCATTTTCCCAGAGGTAAGGGTCAGATTGATTCAGGCCCTGGGAATATCCCAACCACATGGTCACCCCTGGCCCAAGTGCTTCTAGCTGCTTCTGCCTCTTCTACTCTGTTATGGTTTCCCAGACCCTCAAATGTCCAACCTCTTAAGTTAGCTTTCTGTTACAGAACAAGAAATTTGATGAAGTCATCAAAGTACTCCTAACGACAATGTCTTGTCTTTGTAATAGCTTATATTACTGTGATCTTGTTCTTGAAGAAAACTATTATTTGGAAAAAAAAAAAAAAAGATTGAGGCAAAGGTGCCCAAGCTCAATGCTCTTATTAAATAAAACGTTGACTCAAGATCTTAGCCAGAGAAGAAAGACAAGAGGAAGACATAAAGGGGGCATAAAAAAGGAAAGGAAGATGTCAAAGTGTCCCTATTTGCAGATGACGAGATTCTATACTTCAAGACCCTAAAGACTTCATCTTGGGTTTAGTCAAACTAACTGTTGTGTTTGTATCAGACCTGCATCAGACCACTGCCTTGATAAGACAATAACCAGAGTGAAGGGGCTCGAGAGACTGTCTGTCTTTTCACCAGGGATCCCATGTTAGGATTTTCTTCTTTTGATATATATATATATATATTTTTACTTTTGAACTTCTCAATTCTACTAGTTTTATGTAGCACATCTTTCAGCTTCAAAAACTGTATTGAGCTAGGTGCAGTGGCATGTGGGGGTATAGTCCCAGACATTCCAGAGGTTGAGATGGGAGGACTGCAAGTTCAAGGCTAGCCTGGAGAAATCAGTAAGACTCTCTAACAAACCATACACATACACACAGACATATATGAGAGACGTATGAAATTTTCAATGAAAGTTCTTCAATAACTGATAACCAATAATACGGATTTGGTATATTTTCAGTCAAAAGTAAAAAAATGTGTTTTAGTTACATATGATCATTATAGACAAATGTACATTTTTTTCAAGATTTTTGGAAAACAAAATAAGTTATAAGTATTTTCCCCTTATCTAGTCCCAGGAATTGGGAGATCCTTAGGTGGGAATTAGGCATCTACTTCAACCTCCTGCCACATAACATTGTCCTGGATTAGGAGTTTTCATTAATCATAGGAAGGATCAATGTATGTCTCTAGAAAAACTATAGCCAATAAACAAAGCAACCTGAAAATGTAGTCAAGTACAACCTCAAGTGACAGCAGTAAGAAGCACTTCACTGAGTAAGGTTACATTTCTTTAAGCCTTTTTATTTAGTTTTTCTGGTAAGGAGATAGACCATAGGACAGGAATTTCACTGGCAGTTAGGTATGTATATACTCTACCAAAATACTCCTCATTTTGACTGCTTTTAACTTTATTTATATGTGAAGTAAAGTATCAATTCATATCCTTGGTTCAACTTACTATTAGCCAAACTACATGAAATTAAGTGAAACGGTGCTTACATACAAAAAAAATGTTACTTTGAAAGTAATCTAATGTTAGATTAGAAGAACGAATTTGTTTTTGGAAAAACTTAAGAAGAACCACGATTTATCATAAGACACCTGCACCATATTTTCCATTCCTCACAGCACATTTATTTCAGTAATTCCATTATGTCGGTTCTTAGCATGAGCATAGTGTTACACAATTTTCGTACATATAATCACATCCAAAACAAGTTCTAAAATTTAAATTGTAAACATTCTCATATGTAGAAATATTTTGTGTTAAGTTTTGCTAACTGATCAAATTTGGAAGATAATATAAATGAGAAAGTCTATTCTAAATTGTGTAGTGAGCATTATTAATTACATTTCTACAATGTTAAATAAAGAGGCAAACCTGTCCTGTAAGCTTGTCAAATTTTACATATAACATTAAAAAGAAATCTGTTAACAAAAGTGTGTCTTGCAATAAAGAACATTTAGATTTTTTAATCTATTATGATACAAAAATGGAAAGGGTAATAGCATCTTTGTTGACAAAGTAGGAGGTAGCATGGATGCACCACTTTATTGTCTGAGAAATGCAACTGGAGTAAAGAAGATTTCCTTACCACAAATAATTCCAGGACTATAGACAGATTTCTTTTAGAAATACTTGTTTAAACAAATCTCCCTCCACTTTTTAGTATAAAAAAAACCGTTCCACGTGATTTTAAAAAAACACTTACACATCTAGATAGAATAGTACTCTGCCCTATATGGGTGAACAGTCTCAAACTATGAAGTACATGATATTTAATGCCCTAAATTGAGTAAATTTAATTAGCAGTTCCTGGCATTATACAAAACACTAAATACATACCAACAAAATATAATATCTTATTTTTTTCTATGCAAGTGTTCTGGGGAGTAACAGAGCCTTGATTCTGGTAACACTGCAGAAAACAATCTTCCCATAAGTTCATTCATAATTATTTATGTGCAATAGTTTATAAATGGCTCTTAGATGTAGGATATTTTACTGAGCAAACCCAGATAGCCAACAAAACTTAGTAAACCTTAAAAACACATTTTCCACCCTATATAAAATATATAGACTACTTACTGTTTTAAGTATTCGGTTTGCTCTGATGTCACTGTAATTCATATTCCCCCATTTTCCTGCTTTAGTATTTATAAATGGATAATTTAATGTGGCTTACAAAAAAAGACAAAGAATTTCAAATTTACATCCAATTAAATTTGCTATTTAAAAGGACTCCTGGTTCTATGAAGCTGCTTCTGCCATTAGTAAAGAAAGTGAAGTTTCTGTAAGGGAGGCGGGCTTTTTAAGTAGTGATGTGACTTCCACCATGCCCGCTCCAGTCCGTGGAAGATTAGCGTTTACGATGTGTCGTTGTAAGTGCTTAATCCAGTCTTCCTGAACAGATAATGGTCCCCGAAAGACTAGGCCACAAAACCTGGAGAAGAAGCAGGTAACAGGTCTCTTAACTAATTTCACTGTAATAAGTAGAGCCTCAAAATATAAGAACTTTTTACTACATATAGCCTGTCTGACAGTTTCAAAATAAAGTTGAAATAATTACAATACCAAAACTCCCAGTACAAATCTTTTGTTTTCAGATTACCTTTGTTTTTCTAAAAATATCTTTATTATTCATAATTAGATACACTGTATGAGAAAATCTTATGATGGTACCTCCATTTCCCTCTTCCCTGTCCCCAATCCACTAGGGATCCTCCTCCATGGGCATACTGGATCAGTCCATGTAGGAGTTTGTGAACTGCTCTAGTTAGCCAGTCCCCCCCCCATTTGTGTGTTGTTGCTGAGGGGGGGGTCATGGTTTGATCCAGGTGTCCCCCACAAACAAATGAATGTGATCTGATTGATGGATCCCCAGCTGATGGCAGTTTGGGTTTTACAACCTTGCGGGAGCTGTGTTGTTGGGGGAGGGCTTTTGGGGTCATAAGCCAGCTTCCCCTTGCCAGTATTTGGCACACCTTACTGCTGCTATTTCCAGTGCTGTGGCAGAGGTGATGTCCACCCTTCTGCTCATGCCATTGTTTTCCCTTCCAGGATGGAGTCTCCCCTTGAGTCCATAAGCCAAATAAACCCATTCCTCCACAAGCCACTTTTGTTTGGGTTCTTTCTTTCAGGGGCCAATACACATCTTTATTAGCTGTTATTGTAAATACCAGTAATTTCTGTGAAGATGGTATTATTAAGGTTAAAATTAATAATCTTAACATCTATTCATCTAAATTTATTCACAACAATTAATGTAAAATGTTATTCTAAAGACCCTTCTCTAATTCACAATTCCTTAAAGTGCACTGTGTCTATGTACATTCTTGTGAGGGTACATGGAAGGAGGGGTATGTATAAGAAGAGAGAAACATGTTCCTACTAAACAGGAACTCAGGACAGTAAACAATGAAGCCAGCCAGATGTGCACTTAGGAGGCAAAGGCAAGAAAATCACTGTGAGTTTGAGGTCAGCCGGGGACTACAGAGTGAGTGCCAGGTCAGCCTGGGCTAGTGTGAAGCCCTACTTGGGAGAAAAAAAAGAGAGAAAAGAAAGAAAAAGAAACCAGCCAACTAAATAAATCACAGCAATTAAAACAGCATAACATAGGCTTGTGGCTAATGTGTAAGTTTTTATTGTTTAAGTAAACCAATATATGATGAATTTATAACTTGTTAAAAATGTACTCTGCTACAAAATAAAAATCCCCCAAAACAACAGTTACTATTTCCAAAAGGCAATGTGAAGAAACTGATCAGATATGGCAATATAAAAGAGCTATACCTGCATCGGAGAATGTAAACCTCGTCAGCACCATGGGGTAATGTTAGCATTTTCTTCTTGCTTCCAGATCTTGACCTTGATTTCTTTTGCTTACAATCTAAGGCTAAAAAAGGCAAGAGAAAGACTTAACATTCCTTATGTATTTAAAAACCTACCTACATAACATTTTTCTGAGAGGTCACACCATGTGAATCAATTAGAAAGCATGTGGATTCATTTCTCTGTGCACTGAGGCATGCACTAACTTGCAGCGGTAGTGTTATCTGTGTTTTGTTTGTTTGTAGTCTTCTTTCAAACAATGCTTTCCACAGCACACTAGAACTGAGAAAATATGGCCAAGTAATTGGAAGATAAGTTGGGCAATATTTACAAGAAAGGAAATCTTTACTTTTGATCATACATAATTTTAAACATCTGGTTAAATCTTCCTTATTTCTAGGAAAATTACCACCTTTAAGGTTATTCAATTAAATTTATATCTAACTATTGTATTAAGTATATCTAACAAGCTTTGAAAACTGAGCATGGCAGTTATCAACAATGTAATATAAAGCTCAATGGCAAATCAATTTTCATTGAAATTCAAGGGCAAAAAAAGCTCAGGTTTCATTTTTAAACTCAATCTGTATTACATGTACAATCATGCAAGCATGTAAGCTCACAACTGGATCCAATGTCTGATGCTAATTACTCTTACAGTTTTTCATTTTATATTTTCTCTATTTTTAAAATGTGATTTAAAAGAAAGCATTATTTAGGGTAGGTAAAAAATTTTAGCGCTGTTTTTGAAAACTTTCCATTATTTTATTGTTCCTTTAATTCAAAAAAACATGATTCAATGAAAAGAAAAAGATATTTTCGTGTGTTGAAGCAGAGAGGACCTTTATGGTCCTTGAATGAGCTACACCATTCTTTTGGACAAAGAGACAAAGGTGATCTGGGTGCTGCTCTTCAACCAGCAGGAAGAAAAAGTAAGATCCAATGTAACTGCAGAAGTCACTCAAATGGCTTTCCTCCTCTCACACTGCTGTGAGATCCCTGGAACAACTGGCAGGAAGAGAGAACAGAAACCACTACTCAATGAATCTGAAATGAGTTGTTCAAAGTCCAGGTTCCAAAAGAACAGATGCTGCTATTCAAAAGCAGGGAACACGGCTCCTTGCACGAGCCAAGTGCAAGCCTAATGGAAATGCACATAGAAAATTAAAACCCGTAAGACGCCACCGTTTCCAGCTTGCCACCTGCCTGCTTAGAATCAAAACCTAAGGCCCATAGAATTTTCTGTTTATCCTCAGAACAAGGTTGTAAAGGTAAAGAACTACTGGAAGTCAAGCTGAGTATTAAAGAACGGCTAATTCAAAGCTCAACAACCAAAATCTGAAAACGAAAATTCTTAAAAGGTTCTTATCTGTTATCTCAGTCAAGAGTCCAGCACAGCAAGAACTCCACAAATCACTACTTCTGGAGTGAAAACACAGCAAACTCAGTGATGTCACCACTGACACTCAGGTGCTGTATGAATGAAAATCTGGACTGCCACCATGGACCCCAATTAAAGGCCAAATCTGTATTATCTTAGAGGTAGGTCACTGATAAGCTTAGCTTAGGTATAGGGACTGGGTCTTCACTCCTAGTATGAAAGAATCAAGTACCATATACTTTATCAGTGGCTTTTCCCTCTAGTTACTGTGGCAAGCAATTTAACTTAAATGGCTTTTAAACTTATGTGTACTCTGGAAATGAAGTTTGGGGGAACTACCAGATATCAGCTGCTCTTTCTACTCATGAGGCAAACCACACACAATTTCCACCAGTGCAGTGGGGGACAGAGTGACCCTTCCGTTTATCATAACATTCCAGGTAGAGCCCTACTTTGATGAGCCTGCTGACTGTCAAACTTGCCACACTGTATTCAAAATCCTTTTTAAAATGCAAATAAATTACTGCATGATACAAATAGAACATGTTATATCAATACTTTAAAAAGTACATTCACAGAATACTAATGTTAGGGGTATAAAACAAATTGGGGAGAAGGATGGCAAAAAAGTTATCAGTGACAAAACATGTAAGTCACATTTAGATGCTGTGATCCTTTAAAATGGAACCAGACACTCCTTTTAAGACACAGAAATGTATCACTGATAGAGGAAGGATAGCATTTTCTAACTGTTGATGCTATATGGACGCAGGCTGTTCCATGAATGAGCAGATCTACTTTTATCTGGAGGCACTATGACCTTGGGAAGGTGTGACTGATCATTTCTGGTAGCTAGGACTCTCTAGGTGGAATCTTCACTCACTGAGAATCCTTAGAGATTTATCCATAAGGTTACGATGTGAAAACCTGAGACCTGTATGTCTCATTACTTTAAAATTTCTTAATCCCCCAAACGTTATTTTTTGTAGTAAAATGAGTATATTTAGCACCAAAAGCTTTTTTCCCCTATAACATTCAACCCTATCCCTGTAATGCTGTGTATACATTCAGAAAAGTCTATAAAAATAAAAACACAAACCCTGAGAACATGTTAATATGGACATAAAGAGGACAACTATATAGTCCTTCTACATAGCAAAAAGACACACAAAATCTCCATTAAGTGAAACAAGTGATGTACAAGCTTGTCTATCATATAAACATGCTAGTTCAGCACAGTTTTCCATTTTCAACTATTTTAATTCTAACTTTTCATCTATATTTGAAGTATGTAAAAGTGTTACGTTAGTGAAAATTCATCTCCGTGACTTATTGCTTCTTTAGAAAAGGAACAAATTCGGTTACTCAAGCCTTCCTTAAGTGTCTATTCAACATGGGAAAAACTGTGTACAGTGATCAAACAAAAGACTGTCAAAAATCTGAGGTCATGTGATGTTACTATAAATGATGCCACCTGCTACTGTGACTATTACTTATGAAAAGAATGAACTGAGCTATAAGCTCATGCACAAAGGTTCCACAATCTAACTTTTAGTAAAACAGCTGCTTTGGTCAAACAAATATGAAAGTGAAATAAAACAGACTTAGTCCTCAAAAAGAACACTATTGTGTTACACTATGAAATGCAACCAAGGAGCATGTCAATAGATAATACAAATGCCAGTCTGTTTTCTGAGCTATTACATCATTTTATACACAGAAGAAAAGAAAGGGAAGTTACTTTCGGCACTGACATTATTAAACAAAATCCTTTGGCTTTCTTCCGTTCTGCTAATATAATATTTGCTTCAATTAATTTTTTTTTCTTTACTGTACAAAATGACTGCAGAGAAAAAGATTTCATGAACCCCCTGGTATTTCTGTGATCAAGAAGCATGCCTAACTAAATTAGCTAAATTAATAACTAAATTAACATTCACCACTAGCACATTTGTATTTGTACTCACCCTCGCCTGCCCAATTATTTAAAAGCCCTATTTCATCTGCTTCTTCCTTAACTGGTTATGGTATCTCTGTATACAGCAGAGTACTACAGACTGGACAGATTAAAAACAACCCTGTGTATGCTTCATAGGTTTGAGGCTTAGAAGGTCATGACCGTGACGAAGCCTCTGGTGAGGACTTTCTAAGTTATAACATGGAAAAGGTGAGCAGGCTCAGAGGAAAGGGGGCAAACTCATCTTAGCAAAAGTTCACTCCTGTGCTAACTAGCCTACTTCCACGATGCCGTTCATGAGGGCAGAGCTCTCATGGCCTACATTCATCTCTTAAGACAATAGTATTAACATGAAAATAAAGTATCCACAGGAGTTTTGAAGAGGATATTTAAACCCTAGCAGTTATCTACCCTCCTGAAATTCAGATCTTTCTTACATACAGGATACACTCATTCCATCCCAAATTCCAGCACCAACTCAAGAATAGTCCAGAGTCTCACATAATGATTCATGATTTATGACTAGTGGAGGCAATTTTCCTCCACTAATTAAGCCTGTGAGGTCAAGCAAGTTATCTACTTCCAAAATACAATGCATAGTGTAGACACAGATAGCACAAACATTGTCATTCCATCAGGGAGAAAAGAAGAAAGGGAAAACATCCTATATAACTAGCAAGGAAAATGGTAACCCTTAAAGCTCTAGAATGACCTTTTTCCAAGTGGCCACCTGGACGTGACGGAGAGTGTGAAGCAGACCTACATCTATGGCTCTGACCCTCTTGGCCAGGATCTGGTCCCAGGCTAGTGCTGCATGCTGCTGGCTCTACAGTTCAGGGGCCTGAAACAGCTCTGGAGGGCAGTGTCCTACTGTGGGTTCTCTTCAGCAGTTTGCTGAAGACCCTCATTCCCACTTGGCACTGTACTGCCCGAAAAGGGGTTCTCTTTCCTTTGGCCCCTACCATATGTCTCTGCCTGGGCAAGTAGCCTACAACCTTTGAAATCTAGGCAGAGAGAGCCATGTTTCTGCAATTCTTACATTCTGTGGCCTTGAACACTTACACCATATGGATGCAGCCAAGGCATGCCACTTGTACCATCAGGAGCAGTGGGCCTACTAGCTACTAGAGCCAAAGTTGCCAGAGCCAAAGCTGGAATGGAAGGAACTAGACTCAAATGTTTTCAAGGTCTCCCCACCCCCACCCCCAGCCTCCAATCAAGCTCCCTAATGCCTAAGGCAATGGATGTCAGCAAAGGAGCTCTTGATCACACCTTTACTCCACAGGCAAGGCTGTGAATTTTCAAGTCTTGTTGTCCAGCCTCACTTTGTATTTCAAGTAATGTCTTCTCAGAGCTCACAGCAGTCAAAAGGAACCACACAATACCCAGAATGCTTTCCCATTCAGAAATTTCACCCATCCCATACTCTAGTTCTTAAATTCTGCATCCCATAAAGTTCTTAGGACGGATACAATTCTGTCAAACTCTTCCATGGAAGATCTTTACACTTCAGTTTTCAACATCTTATCCTCGTTTTCATCAGAGACTTCAACAGAACAGCCTTTACTATCCATATTTATATCAATACTGCCATCATAAGCACTTAAGACATGTCCAAGACTCAGGCTCTCTTACAAGTTCTCACCAGCATCATTCAATGCTCCACTCCAGCCACACAGGCTGTCTGTCTAGCCTGCTCCCAACATCCTATAACCCAAGTGCACATATGCTTTCCACACTTCAGCTAACTGTAATAATAGTAGTCCCACTTTCTTGTCTTCACCTCAACCTTCACCCAAACACACAGGTTCCAGGAGCACAGGAAGGTCAAGGGTATGGTACCAGTACCAGGTTAAGACCTTTGTGCCACGTGGGTCCTAACATCGTAGCACAGCAATTCAGCACATGGGAGACAGAGAAAATAGGGCAAGGCTGTAGGGTTTTAATCAGAAACCCATTCTTATAAACTGCCTTTCTGGCTGGAGAGGTGGCTCAGCAGTTAAAGGTACTTGCTTACAAAGCTTGACAGCCCAAGTTCAATTCCCTAGTACCCAAGTAAAGCCAGATGTACAAAGTGGAACATGCACCTGGAGTTGGTTTGCTATGATGGGAGGTCCAGGCATGACCATCCTCTTATCTGTCTACCTATTTCTCTGTCTCTTTGTCTCAAATAAATAATTTTAAAAATTCCTCTCATAATAAATGCCCTCTTGAGAGTGAAGTCCTGATGGTCTCATCTTTAAAGACCCTCAACTCTTAATAGTGTTATAATGCTAACTAAATTTCAATGAGTTTTAAAGGGGACCTTCCAACCACAGCACTGAGTTACAGTGAAACCTAACATGGTCACATTACAGAAACCCCAAATATGACCTCTATTATAGCCACACTAAAGGGACAGCAGAGAATTTCTTTCCTATGTGGTTAGCATGTACAAGTTGGGTAAGCACTAGCCTTTGAGTGTATTCAGAAAGAGAGTAGGAATGTAAGTATCATGAGTAGCAGCTGGGGAGATGGCTGTTACTAAAGTGCTTGCCCATGCAAGCATGAAGACCTGACATATAAATAAAATGCCAGCTATGGTGGCATATCCCTGTAATCTCAGCACTTAGTAGGTGGAGATGGAAGATCCCCAAGGCTTGCTGGCTATCTTGTGTGGCATAATCACAAGTCTAGGGGTTTCATAAGAAACCTTGTCTCAAAAAAATAAGGTAGACAGGAACTGAGGAAGACACTGGGCACTGACCTCTGGCCTCTATGTGCACATGCCCTGACACAGCATTCATACATACACACACCACATACACATGCCCCTTTCCCATTAAAAAAAATAATAATCAGACAAATCATCTGTGGTGGCTTGATTCAGGGGTCCCTATAAACTGTTCTGAATGCCTAATCCCCAGCTGATGGCAACTTTGGAATTGGAACCTAGTTGGAGGTATGTTGTTGGGGGTGGGCTTAAGGGTGTCATAGCCAGCTTCCCCTTGCCAGTGTTTGTCACACCTTCCTGTGCGCCTGCCTCCTGCTCATGCCATTGTTTTCCATGACTATGAGCAGCAGAGCTGGGGAACTGGAAATCCAGAGACTGGTTAAAAGCTTCTTCTCAAGTCTTTAAGCCAAAATAAACCCTTTCCTCCCATCAGCTTGCTTTTGGTCAGGTTCTTTGTGACAGCAACAAGCAAGGTGACTGCAAGTTAAAATTGGTACTAGAGTGTGGGATTAGTCATTGCTGTTAGAACCCGATTCTCTGGCATTGGCCTTTTTGGAGTTGATTTGAAAGAGGAATGTGGGCAGATTTAAAATCTTGGCCTAAGAGATACCTTGCAGTGCTTTAAGTGCAGCTTCGAGGACCAATTCTGGTCAGTGTTGAAAGACCTGAATGCAGAAAGAGCTATGGACTGTAAGGTTTTGCTTCCAAGGATGAGAAAACTTGTTGGACTAGTCTGGAGGCAGTGAGAGGCTTGCTGTGTTCTGCCTGCCTGTGTCCTGAGAACTGGTGCAGGGTTGCTTTGCGTAGAAATGGACAAGTGTAAGCAGATGGAAATGGCACAGAAAGAAATGAAATCCCTGGGCTGAAACTGTTGCCCATTCAGCTGCAATTGTTTGAGAGATGACAACTATTGAGATTGGGCCAGGTGATCTGCATTGGGACAGCAGGAATGCGGATTCTTTTGAAGTGAGGGGTTTGAATGATGACGTTTTCCTGCTTTTCAAAATTGGCTTTGTTCCCCCCCCCCCTTGTGTAACAAGTTGGTAGCCCAGCTGGTACTATGGAATATAACAAATGCAGGAAGACAGGGTCATTGGATTTGCAACATGGTTTTGTTTTGTTTTTTTGGAAATGTCCATGGGCAGTGTGAAGCAGGCTTAAGGCCCTTTGTGGAAGCCCAATGGAGCTGTGAGGATGAATTGTGGGTTGCAATAGAGACCCACTGAAATGCCAGGACTATGGGATGGCTGCCAAGGACAGCTGCCAGCACTGGATGAAGTTTTCCAGGACTATGAGTAGCAGAGCTGGAAGAGTGGAATTGGAAATCCAGAGACTGGTTAGAACTATTGGACTTGGAGACACTCATCATTGGAGTTTAAAAATCTGTTTGCCCTGCTGTTTTAAAACCTGTATTGGAGAGCCAGGCATGGTGGTGCACGTCTTTAATCCCAGCACTTGGGAGGCAGAGGTAGGAGGATTGCCATGAGTTCAAGGCCACCCTGAGATTACATAGTGAATTCCAGGTCAGCCTGGGCTACAGCAAGACCCTACCTCCAAAAACAAACAAAAACTTAAATTGGTTCAATTTTTGTTATGCCCAATGCCATCTTTTGCAATGTGAATATTTGCTCTGTGCCATAACTTTTTTTTTTTTTTGTATTAAGGCTCAATTGAAAGACCTTGAACTATGGGAATATTTGAACATCACTGAGATCGATAAAAACTATAAACTTTTTGTAGTTGCGCTGGGTGCATTGCAGTTTACATCATGTATGGTTATCAGTTCATGGGGGGTGGTTTGATTCAGGTGTCCCCCATAAACTTACGTGTTCTGAATATTTAATCCCCAGCTGATGGCAATTTTTGAATTGGAACCTCTTTTGGAAGTATGTTGTTTGGGGTGGGCTTATGGGTAACCAGCTTCCCCTCGCTAGTGTCTGACACACCTTCCTGCTGCTGTTTGCCATCTGCTGTGGCAGAGGTGTTGTCCAGCCTCTGCTCATGCCTCTGATTTCCCTATCATCATGGAGCTTCCCTTGATCTTGAAAGTCCAAACAAACCCTTTCTTTCTATCAGTTTGCTTTTGGTCAACTTCTCTATGACAGCAACAACAGAGCTGCACCATCATTCCACCACCTTTAAAAAGCTGGTGAAGAAAGTTGCAGTAGACCCTGCAAATTGTACAGTCAGTCCTGTGTTCTGAGTAACTGGGACAGCAAATGAGAAAGAATGCAGTGCCCCCTTGGCTATTGGTACCTAACAAAAGCAGTTACAAAGAGAAAAACGAAACGCCCTCAAGCACATTAAAATTGGAAAGGACATCCCTCCTCCTTCCAACATAAATTCACTACATAATGCTACTTAAAAGTGGAGGAAAAAAAAAGTGGAGGAAATGATTAGTAACAAAAATTGGAACAAATATGTAGATGAAAAGGAAAACACTATATAGTATGATACTTATCCCACTTATGAGTGGCTTACTGGGTAGGTGTCATGGTTTGATCCAGGTGTCCCCCACAAACAAATGAATGTGTTCTGATAGATCGATCCTCAGCCGATGGCAGTTTGGGTTTTACAACCTCGATGAAGCTGTGTTGTTGGGGGTGGGCTTATGGGGGCTATAAACCAGCTCCCCCTTGCCAGTATTTGGCACACCTTCCTGCCGCTGTTTGCAGTGCTGTGGCAGAGGTGATGTCCACCCCTCTGTTCATGCCATCGTTTTCCCTGCCAGGATGGAGTCTCCCCTTGAGTCCGTAAGCCAAATAAACCCATTCCTCTACAAGCCGCTTTTGTTTGGGTTCTTTCTGTGCAGCAACTAGAAAGCTGACTGCAATAGTAGGTAAGAGTTAACGTGATAGCAAATTATTGCTTATGTAATGTTTAAAAATTTCCTTACTTGGTAAGTTGGAATTGCATGCTCTTGTATTAAGCAAAACAGGTACTTATTATTAATACCACTTATTTTTCTTAGGCTAACATAATACAATTTGGAAACAGTCAAAAGAAACCTATTTAGTATGCTCTAATGCTGATTTTCACAACTTGATTCTCAGCTGGGCATGGCCACACATGCCTTTAATCCCAACACTCAGTAGGAGGATTGTGTGAGTTCGAGGCCAGCCTGAGTTAGAGACCCTACCTAGGGGTGGGGGGAATAGGACCTTGATTCTCATTGGAAAAGTTACTTCTTTAATTATGCTGGGGCTGCTGCCACTTGTTGAAGAAAACAATCATACTTTACTTCCAAACGTGTTCAAAAACTTTGAAAGGAAGTCCTTTCCCAATATATTTTTGGGATAAATATCTTTAATTAATTTTAACTAAGTAGAAATTTCTTGTATCACAAAATTTAGCATTTTTTAAAAATATATGATATAGGGCTGGAAAAATGGCTCAGCAGTTAAAGGGATTGTTTGCAAAACCTAAGGACCCAAGTTCAATTCCCCAGTACCCACATAAAGCCAGATGCATAAAGTAGTGCATGCATCTGGAGTTCCTTTGCAGTGGCAAGAGGCATACCCATACTCACATGCATGTTCTCTGTCTGCCTCTTTATCTTAAATTAAAAAATTTTAAATATGATCTACAATTAAAAATGAGTAGAATGAGAAAAATAATTCCCTTGTTGCTGCAGAAGTATTAGATTTCTAAGATGCTAATATCATTAGTTCTAGTCCATACCACTCCCTAGAAAAAGAGAGTGGTATTTTCCATTTGTGGATAGTGATTTCTTAGTGGGCAGTAAACAAATTTTGTAGGTCATAAACCTCATTAAATTTTTTTTTTTTCACAGTAGGGTCTCACTCTAGCCCAGGGTGATCTTGAACTCATAACATTCCTCCTTCCTCACCCTCCTGAGTGCTGGAATTAAAAGCATGCACCACCATGTTCGGTTTGCATGCTCAGTTTTCTCATTTAATAAGAATAAAACAAAATATTTTATTCACGCTTAATTCGGTTAAGCGATCAGGAATAGTATGAATGTGTAAACAGAAATACAAGAGTCAGGATCTAAATTGAAGTCCCAGTTTAAAATATATGACCCCATTATCATTCCTTCAAGATAAGAGATTCATGTACACAGGGAAGCACTGTGCAAACATACACTCAGCTTACAGATATCATTTGTAGCATTCTACTCTGATGTGAATTATTTCCCTTTCCTCACTTGTTGAAATTCACCTACTTAGATCTCAAAATGCTTCATTATAGATTAAGTTGACAGAAAAAACTTTAACTTACATAATCTTATCTTGTACCTCTAAAATTATTTTTGTTTTTTGATGCCTAGGGCTTCATGCATGCTCTATCACTGAGCTACATTCTCTACCTCTTAATTTTAAAAGTTTCAGAAATACTAATTACAAGCATTATCATATAATTTGCCAACTAATCCAGGACACTTGAGAGTAAAAGAGATGCTATTAATCAGCTAGGAGTACAGTACTTTATTAATAATTAGACAATACCATTATTATTGACAGCATAAAAATATAACATTTAATTAAAATGCTTTAAGCACAAAAAAGAAAACAGTGAAAATAAAAACTCTGAAAAAGCCTTCAAGAAGAACTACATAATGAAATTTCTCTAAATATTAATTGAAATTATGTCACTTTTATAAGATATATAGGGAATTAACATAAATTTTTATGAGCATACAAAATCTTAATGTAAAGAGATGAAAGTCTCAAGAAGAAAACTCTCCACTAGTGCGCTTTATATTAACTGGAACTAATTATTGAATAAGAAGGCTATTTTCAATTTAAGATATATAGTCAACTCTTTGATATGACTCTTTAGACAAGATCCATTTTTAAAAATGAAAATAATTATGGACAATAAAAAAATTTAAAAAATTAAAATAGCTTCATATATTAACTGAAATGGGAAAACTGATAAACAATTTATATGAAACTATCCAGTCAAAGATATGCTGGACAAAATTATTTATAATCTGTGAAAATTATCCTTTTTTTGATCATTCAGCCACCCCAAATATGGCTACTTCTTGGATATTCTCAATTTTAAAGCTTTCCTACTTTCTTCTTCAGTTTCTTTTACTAGTATTAGGAAAGATGAAATTTAATTTATTCTTGTGACAAAATAATTAGTTTTGATTAGACACAGCTGTGTATCTTAAGTATCTTCCACTCATTAAAAAATAAAAGAAAAAAATTCTTAGAACTCCCAAATCCTATATTTGGATTCTATTTCATTTTCATTTTCCATTCTTCTCTTCAACTTTCTGCCACAGGAAAGATCCCGTGGTGGAAGAAGCCTTTAGATGCCACGCAAAGCCTACATATAGAAAATATTTTGCCAGGCATGGTGGTGCACACCTTTAATCCCAGCATTCAGGAAGCTGAGGTAGGAAGATTGCTGTGAGTTTGAGGCCACCCTGAGACTACATAGTGAATTCTAGATCAGCCTGGGCTGGAGCGAGACCCTACCTCGGAAAAAAAAAAATTATCTGTGTATAAGCATTTATACTTATTTATACCTGTGCATTTATCTTACAGGTAAATTCCACAAATTTCTCAGAGGTCAATAACCCCCCTAAAAGACTGAGACCCATCACATTGTAAGTATTTGGGAAGTGGAAGAGAGCCTTTTCAGTCCCTTCAAGGCCAGCTGGAGACCCAAGGTTAGAAGGAATATTTCTATGCCCCAAAAAGCCACAGAAGCCAGGAGCTGGTGGCTTTTCAAAAGGCTTCCAAGTTTATTCTCTCACAGATAGCCAAGCAACCTGTATCATTCAGTCAGGCTTGTTCAAGAGGGAACTATATAAATAAAACTTCTTATAAACAAAAACTTCTGAAACTAGAAGCAACACTTTCCAGGCATTCTATAGTCTTCCCATTAAACTTTACAATGTTCCAATTCTGTGATGAACTTGCATTAAGGTATGCATTATGCATCTGTATTTTATTCATCAAAAGAGCACCTATAAATAGTCCTGAAAAGATGATGTTTGTTACTCACAGGAATTGGTGAATTCCTTATTATAACCTTGAGTAAACCTTGGGGCTATTGGTTGAGGCCACTGCTTTATATTGGGAGAAAGAATAGGTATGTGGGGGTTTAGAAATACAAATAGAAGGGCTGGAGAGATAGCTCAGCGGTTGAGGCACTTGCCTCCAGTGCCTAAGGCCCTGGGTTCAATTCCCCAGTACCCACATAAGCCAGACCCACAAGAAATACAAATAGAATTCGTCACTGAGGAAACAAAAACATTAATAAAGCTGAATAATAAAACTTCTTAGTTGTCATAAATAACCAGGGAAGACATGTTCTGTGTAGCTTTAAGAAGCTACAAATCTTCTTTGTATTTGTAGAAACACAAATAAGACTAAAAATCAGGAAAAAAAGATTTCATTTCTAAAGAAAAGAAGCATATAAATTTTTTGTTTCCACCAGTTATGGTAAATACCACCTTGGATTTCCTTCAAGTTTCATTTCTTTTTCATGCTTAGAACTGCCAAACATGTGCTTTGTTTTCTAGCATGTCTGACATGTTGGTTAGTATTTAATTGAAATAACCTCTTCCTTTTCTACAATGGCCTAGACTATGTCCCCATTCATCCTATATTATTTTTCTCTCAAATAATAAAGGTTGTTTTGTGTGTGTGTTTTTTTTTAATGAAATCTAAAGTCAACGCCAGTTACTTAAGCAACTAACTGCATGGTCTGAAGGATTTTCAGATGAGGTAAAGGCATATTTTAGAAATGGACTAAGAGATTGAAGTGGAGAGACCATTTCTACTATGTATCTGAGCCATGTGCCAAAGAGCCAAAGTGAAACATCTACACAAGGCCTTGCAGAGTCTTCAACTAGGCTTAACAATTTCCTGGGCCCTTGGCCCTTTCTAGTACAGCTCTTATTTTCTTTGTTCTTTACCAGAATGCCTCTCACCTTATAACCAACTTCATTTTTGAATTACCAAATGATTTCATTCTAAACTAAGAAATCCAAGTATAGAATCTCCTATATGCGGATCTATGTGTTACGCAGTATAGTGACAAAAAAAAAATTCTAAGGGAAGACAGTGATTTGAATTTCAACTTGTTATTTATTAACTATCCAAGTTCAGACAAGTACTACTCTCTTATAAAATGGAAGAATCCTGTGCCTACAATTCTATGGCTGTCTCATAAGTATTGTGCATGGAAACTGCAGATAGTGTCTGACACACAGTAAATGTTCAGGAAAGGTAAGTGGTGGTGGTGACAAAAATATGACTGCCCATCCGACTTCCCATTATCTTCACTGCCTCCCAAGCCTAACCATGTGCAGATGTGTGAGAATTACAACCCCACAGTAGGAGCTTTGATACACTCAAGTCAAACTCACTAGTTCTTTCCTTTTAGTATAAATGGTCCATAGTCATCTTGGTCACTGAAATCAAGTCAAGGAATAAAGCAAAGAAGCAGAAGTGAGACAGTGGTGTGAATACATACAATTGCTTCTGTGGCAGCAAGAACATACTGGAAGTTAAGAACATGAGGAAGAACACAAAGGTTGGAAAAACAATAACCAGAGAAAAGCTGAAGGTAATGATCTTAAAAGAGCAAGAGAAATAAAAAGACTGGAACGAGAATTTTAGGCAAAAAGGATTTATGCAGATCTATTTAGAAAAGGGGTAAATGTTAAGATTTGGGAGAAATGGGATTTGCTAGGGCAGGTAGCTTGAAAGACTGTAAAGTAAGGAGCGAGCATTGTGCAAAGATAGCAGCATGCTGCGCCTGGTAAGCTAGCAACAACTCACACACAAGCAGCACGAGCAGCATCTGCACGGCCGGGCGGGGGCAGGTGGGCTGGCCTGCTGAAACTAACACAGAAATGTGCAGCTGCGCTTTCTTATTCATCCTACAGTTTAGGGGCAGGAAAAGAAAAATCTAGGTAGTTGTCAAAATGGGCCATTATTAAGGCTTGGCCCTTCAAAGACTTAATCTAGACTAATGAAAACTCACTAGGTATAGTGTTCTAATCAATCCTATGTATTTGAAATTTTACTACAATTTCCATTTCTACTAAAGTCTTTTTTTCAAGATAGCGCTACTATAATTTTTCTCTCCTTTTTTTTTTTTTTTTTTTTTGGTTTTTCAAGGTAGGGTCTCACTCTAGGCCCAGGCTGACCTGAAATTTACTGTGTAGTCTCAGGGTGGCCTTGAACGCATGGTGATCCTCCTACCTCTGCCTCCTGAGTGCTGGGATTAAAGGGCGTGTGCCACCACGCTTTACTATAATTTTTTTGTGTCTTTTTTTTTTTTTAACCAAAAAGGTGTCTTAACTGGAATCTAATAAAAATAAATTTAAAAATCAAAAAAGTATAATTCAAAAATCAATGAAATTAATGTAAACTGAAAAGTTCTACACCTCTAATGAGTTTTTTCTAAAATTAAGTGAGTATGAGCCAGATGGGGGAGGGGAAAAATAACTTGCCTGAAATCCTATCTAATAGTTTACAAGTTGCTGCAATGGAGTGGTATTCAGACTCAACTACTGCTTAGCAAATGAAGCTATAAATATCATCTGAATTAGCACCAGTCTGGTGAGAAAAAAAAAAGTAGTGTATCAAGCAGGCTTGCTGTGATATCTGTTAAACATACCTGTACCAGTCAAAAGTCCAGCACTCTTCTTTCGTGCATAAGCGCGTAAATGGTTGGACAGGCTAACAGCACTTGTAAACGTCGTATTGCAATGCACACATGTTCTAAGCTTCACAGGCATACCTATCATTCAAAAGAAAACTATAATCCAGTTCTCGCTTCAAAAAGTGAAATTTTCTTAGCTTAACGTGTGTAGAAAAGTACCACAATAAAGATGGCTTTAAAAAAAAGTTCATTGAATTAGCTTAAATGAAAGAGGGGGGGTTAATTAGTAGTAGTTGGCATTAGTACTGAGAGCCAGCCATGCTCTTGGAAAGGTGGAAGAGGAATGGCTTGGACCCCTAAGCTCCTCTGGGGTTAACCACTACTAACACTTTCCTGCAGATTTCTGTGGTATGTAGATCATTTCTTAAACTTATTAAAACTCAATCTTGTGACTTGAATCACACAGTTCTGTTGAGAAGTTTCAAAGCTTACAACATTACCAATATAAAGAATTAAAAAGTCTAGCTGACAAAGTGGTAATTAAAGTGTTTTACCCACAAACCATAAAAGGCTCAATACTAAATTAGGCTTTCTGATGAAGGCTGGGAGAAAAGGTGGTAAAGCACACCACTGAGCAGCTGTTAGACACAACATTTTTATTTAGGGCATTTATGTTCATTACTCTGAATGCGCAATCAATAATGAAAGTTAATGATTTGAAGTTTTTTGCTAAAATCTTTGTGCTAAATAAATGATCAACAAGCTAACATCTCAGTCATCACAGGAAAGAAAACATGTTGAAACAATAAACTCCTACCTCCTCAGACAACCATCTCTCCCCTAAAGTGTTTCCAAAGTGCTTTCCTCAACACCACCAGACCGGACCGCCACAAGTCTGCTTTCCTGCTCTGCACTAATACTTGGTCACATGGCTCACAACTCTTCCCTGCATTTCATCCTTCTAAAAAATGCTGAAAGTTACCAACTTGACAGACCCGTTATAAAATGAAGGCACCCTGTTAACCCAACGCCTTTATTAGAGATCAACCTTTTACAGACCACTTAAAATACAAGATCATCTTCCCCTAAATCAAAATTGCAATACAAGTATTTGGCATAGTCCAATGCCTAACACAAATAAACAGATCAGCATTAGTCATTTTATTCTTTACAAATCCTATTACCTCAGACACATGTAACATAGGGCTCTATCATGAGACCTTCAGCATCCCTAAGGTGTGAAAGAAACACATGAGGAACTCAAAAGCCTTCTAGTCTGAAAGTATAAACTGGACCTAGGAATACCAAATAGTTCAGCCACTTTACCTGATGCATTATTTACTAACACATACAAAATATTCCTTTAAAAAGGAAACTTTTGGTGTGCTAGCTAGCACTCAGCCAAATCACTGTTCCAGTAGAACACAACTATCAGACCCAAAAGCACAAACAAGTACTTTTTATGCTCACAAGGGTTCTCCAAAATCAAACCATCCCACAGTACAATAAGGACTCACAGAGGAAGATGCTTTGAGTTAACCACAATACAACATCAGGCAACCATCCTTTCAGCGAGAAGAGGAGCAACTGAAGCTTGGAAACATCACCACCTTGAAGCACTGGCACAAATGAGAGGTGTGCGCTCTTGGTGATTGATGTAAGGCTTCTGAATATCCTCCTCCCATGCAGAACATCCTTCAGCCATAGCCAAGTTGATTTTTAAGATCGGTTTCTTATTTGGTGTGTGTATATGCACGTGCCTGTGATTTTCTTTTGCTTTTGTTCTCACCTTACATTCAGACTAAGATAAGAGGCAGAGACTGCTGATGATCATCAAATGATGAGTTATCTAGAAATAACAATAGAATAACCAATCTGTTCTGCAAAAGCAGCAGCTTAAAGATTCTGAGGAAGCATGGTGTATACATATTCCATTTAAGAAAGTATCAATGATCTTAAATGACAAGAGTCATAAATGTCCTCTTACCTGAGTGCATAGTCAAGTCCATTTTTTGTGGTTGATAAATCAATGGACTGTCTTCATTTAATGGAAGAACGCATTTCTGAACAAATCTCTTTCTTGCTGTCTGATTATGGCCCTTCTGAGGAGAAACAGCAGAGCCCCTTTCTTCTCCCATCCTTTTATTTTTAAGCAGTTCTATCAGTGTCAGAGACTGGTTCTTCCTTCCACTGGACAGTTCAGGCTTTGTCTCATCATACTCATTTAGGAAGGCCAGCCCTTCTTCCTCTGATGCAGACACTGGCAGGGCTTCAGTTTTTAGGCCATTACGGTATGTTTCAAGAGGTATGACATTTGGGGATAGGAAGTCATCATCACTCGATGAGAATTTCTGAGCTACAAATGGTCTGGGGATAATACGACGACTGTTCAGTGCCTTTAAGATTTTCTCATACTTTTCCTCATTTTGCATCATCTCATTCAGAACACAGATTGGGGACTTGTGAGCATCCCACTTTGTTTTCCCAAGTCTTTTCAGATGGCCTCGGACATGATTCGATAACCCAATTTTTGTATCAAACCAACCACCACAGAGCTGACAAGTATGTTCAGAAGTAGTTTCAGATTTCTCAATGGCTAAAAAAAATTAAGAGTAATATCAGATTCGTTTTTACAAATCACAATAAAGTGAATTAACTCTGAAATACAAAGCTGTGGAATTCTAATGAAGACCCAACTTAAACAAAACTTTTAATTCCTTTGAATCTGAACAGCTGGTTAGCCTCAATTATTTCCACATAAGAACTTACCTTTTCTAACTCGCTTCACAGGGGTCCCTGGGCCAGTTCTTTTGAAATGCTGCATTTTGTCACTTGTGGCTATTTGTTCTGGTGACACGACATGCCGGGCTTCATAGCTTAATCCTGCACGGTGAAGATGTCCTCGGACATGGTTTGACAGGCCAACGCCTGTCTCAAACGTGGCTGGGCAGTAAGGGCAGGACTTCTTCTCAAGAGACAGATCGGCCCAGTGGAACACAGAATCATGCTTGGACAAGGAAGAGTCTGTGTTCTCTAGCTGCTCAGGGTCGTGGATCTCATGCAGGAAGTTGTTAGTGCCACCATCCTCGTAATACTCAAAGTAAAAGCCGTCGTTTTGATCATAACTAAGAGAAGCGTTTTCTCCTGGATCTTGACTTTCCATCTTGCTTTTAAATAGAGGAAATAAGTCAACATGCTCTTGGTTAAGATTGCTGTAGGCTTCCTCTTCTATGGCCTGTGTAGTGTAGTCACCCAGCTCAACATTGTCCCAGGAACTATCATCTTCTGTTTCATAACTATCCTTTTTTTCAGAATTAAGTTTCTTCAAAACAACAACAGTCATTTTATGTAAAAAATCAGGATAGCTATCCAAGTCTTCTCCTTCAACAGAACTTTCTTTCTTAGATCCCTTAACTGCTCTTTTGACAGCTACACGCCGGTGGTCTTTAAAGTTTTCTGGCCTTTTGGTGTCTGGGTTATGAAGGTCTGAAATGAAAGTATTGTGAGAATTACGTGATGAGAACAGTTGTAAAGCGTTCAATGACTTTGCTTCCTTTTTGAAGTGCAGAGGATGTGAGCCTCCTGACTGTTTGGTCATGCTGTAGTTCTCACCTTTGTGCCTACATAGATAGCTGCTGTTGGTCTTGCCAGTAGACTTTTCTTTTGCTCCTTGATGGAAATACTTTGGTTTTTGGTCCGTGCTGCTTTGAATGGGAGCAGTCTCGTGAGGAGAGGTGCTTTGACTGCACACATTTACACCTGACTGGGCAATGCTTTTCCGAGCCTTTTGTATTCTCTGTGGCCGCTTGTGGACTTTGGATGGATTGCTCACTTGTGAGCTTGATCCAAATGTTCGCTTGACATCTTGTTTTAAAGCGGAGTTCTTTGGAAATGTGGCCGACTGCTGTTTAACCGATGGTTTAGTGCTATCGCTATCTACAGGTTCCTTGAGGGTGTCACTTTTTCTTTTCTCAAGTCCAAGAGGACCAGCAAGCGAATCACAGGATGAGGAATGCAAGTATTCCATGTGCTTCTTTAAAACACTTCTGGTACAAGTGGTAAAAGGACACATTTTACATAGGTATGTAGCTGGTTTTTTGGATGATCCTATAACAGAGTCTTTCATTACAGTCTTTTTTTGTGTTTTTCTCTGGGCTACCTCAGAATTGGCCACGGGACATTTCACTGCCGCTCCATGGGCAATGCCTCGATGGCATTCCAACTCATTTTCGGTCACCGCCATGAAGTTGCACTCCTCACAGCAATAGTACCTTTTATCTTTTTCATGAGTTTTAGCATGTTGCACAAATGTTTTAGGGCAATTGGTACCAAACACACACTGAGGGCATTGCAACCGTGCACTTCGTCCTTCATCTTGGAGTTCTTTCAATTCACGAATTTCCTCCATCAACTTCTGTCTTCTTTCTTGGTGAATAATCATATGTTTTAGAAGTGAATTTCGATCTCGAAATGTCCGTCCACATTCTCTACAAGCATACGGCCTTGGGACATTAAGATGGCGAAAGTGACTGTTTCCATCTAAATGATACATCATATGTCTGTGGAGGTGCTTTTTCTCCCTAAAATTCACATTGCACTTTGTACAGGGGTAGAACGAAGGCTCTTCAGGACTGAAAACAACAGGTGACTCAGAATCACTCTCTTCACATTTCTTTTTTAAGGTATTTGAAATGAAGGTGCTGGGGGGCACAGGAGAACCATCTTCTCTACATTTCTCTGGGTTATAAACGAGATGCTGAAAAGCATCCACAGGTTCCAGGTCTTCCTCAGCCGACTCAGGCTTGACCTTTGATAATGCATATTTCTGTGAGTCTATTGCCTGTACCTCTTCGTTCTGTTCCAGAAAGTCAACTTGTAGCATTTTTGCTTTATTGGGTACATGATTAGAATCACCGAAACAATCATCTGTATAACGAGTTATTTTGCTTACATCCATTTTTCGCTTTCTCTTTTTTTCTAGGCCTACTTTAGAATGAACTGGAGGTTTATCCACTGTTTCTTCATTAGTCATAAGAAACTGAATAAACTCTTTTTGGGGATCCCAGTTTGCATCATTTTCTGACCTAAATTCATCTGTACCTGAGGAAATTCCTGCTAATGTACTGACATGATCATTTTTGACCAACAAATTGTCACTTTCCTCACCCACCTCTACTTGCTTTATTAAAGTGCTCTCTGACCTCACACCACTCCCCACTGAACTCTGAATGTCGCAACCAACTGAAGCAGAGGTAGGTAGTTTAATGGAATGGGTCGGAGGTTTAGTATGTGCTACATCTGTTAACAAAAACAGAACTTGCTGTTGACTTGGGTTTTGTGGTATAGACAGCTGAAGATCAGCTGCTGCCTTCAGAGTTGAACAAGGTTCCGTGGTTGGCAGATCCACAGGCTGCCCAGTGGTTAGTGAAACACTGCCTTTATTCATACCGGAAGTCTTAGTTATGGAGGAGTGTGAAACTGGTCCATTAGCAACAGTTCCTTTAGGCAAGGTAAAGTTCTCACTAGAAACAGTAGGAGCACCAGGTACACACAGAGCAGACTGGCCCCCACTTAAGGCTTTTCCAGATTTGTTTTCTGGCAGTTCTTCAGACTGAGTCAAAGTACTGTTTTTCTGAAATGATGTCTGACAATCTTTTGGTTTAGGAACTCCACTGTCTTTCTCTGAGATCAAGTTGCTGTCGTCTAGGAGTTCTTCAGGAGCACCAGTAGTATCGGTGTTTATCTTCAAATGATCCATATTCTTGGCAAGACGATTCAACACATTTAGTCTAGAAAATGGAAAACAAAAATTTAGTTTTGCATGAAACAAAAATACTATCAGAATGTGTGGAGAGTTGAAAGTATACATTTTTATTAGCTTTATTTTCTCTCTTTATATTGAGATCCTAATAATTTTCCTGAAATGATCATCAAAATTTCAAAAAAAAATTGAAGCATTTAAAAAATACCAACAGGGCTGGAGAGATGGCTCAGGGGTTAAGGCACTTGCCTCCAGTGCCTAAGGCCCCCAGTTCAATTCCCCAGGACCCACATAAGCCAGACCCACAAGGTGGTGGCCCTGGTGCGCTCGCGTGCTCTCTCGCTCTCTCGCTCTGTCTCTCTGCTTGAAAATGAATAAATAAAATGTTAAAAAAAATTTAAAATACCAACAAAATTAAAATTGCTATTTGTGCTAGGAAACAATTCAATACTGCACATATATAAAAATGTCTAGGGAACTATATACTCAATAAAGACTATGTAAATGAATATACCACATATTAATAAAGATTAAAACATCATACACAGATTTCTAACAAAACTAATGTTACTTGGCTTGAATATATTTGTTAGGGACACTCGATTTAACAGAGCAATTTGAATTATTGAATGTTCAGAGAAGAAAAGCTCTGTCACCTAAAAGTTCATTCTTAACAAAATATCACTGTAAAGAACTTTTTTGAATCAACATATCTGCAATTAGCATTAATGGTTTACTAAAAATAAAATAATTTTTATTTTTCTAAAATGTTTAAAGCTGCTTTGCTAGTACTGTTGTAACATTTTACCAACCATAAAACTAATTAGTTCACAGGATTTGAATCATTCCTTACTCAAATTACCCTTAACTCTAATTTTTTGAAAACTAAAATTGATGAAGTTTTATATTAAAATTTCCTACCCTCAGATCCCAAATTCTAGACATTCTCTAAAAGCAATTATATCACATATCATCTGATATGTTAGTTCAGTGGCCTAAACTTTTTATAAAATGAGACATCATAAATATCTATTTTTAATTTAATACTAAATACAGACCAAAATTTATGTGTGTGCATGCACACACAGATGTGCACAGAAGCCATGGTGTATGTGTGGAGATCATGGGACAATTTCAAGGTGTCTGAATTCTACCTTCTTTTAAACTAGGCCTCTTGTTACTGCAAACAAACATCAGACTAATTGGCGCTCTAGCTTTGGGTTCTCCTGGCTTCGCCACACATTGTCATAGATGCACTGGGATGACAGATGCATGTGCCACTTTGCATCTAGCTTTATGTAGGTGTTGAGGAATTAAACCCTGGCTGGCAGGCTTTGCTAGCAAGTGCCTTTAGTCTCAAAATCATCTCCTCCAGTCCTCAAAGCATTTCTGATAATATTTGAATAAGACAAAAGAGTATTTTAGAAGAAAAAGAGACTTTGTCAACATTGGGAGACATTCATATCCTGACTTTAATTACTACCCCTACTATGAAGAGGTCTCTTGCACACACTGTTATCTTAGGCTGAGAAATGGCCACATTATACTTGAATTTGTTGTCTCCTTGGAAAAATGTAAACTTCTTAAATGCAGGAAACTACATACAACCTATAGTCACCATATTTCTAAAAACAGGGCATAGTACATGGCAAAGGTGCTAGGCAATATGTGTTGAATAAATGACTAATTGTTAAATGAGTAAAAACAATTAAAAAAATCAATGTAAAAGAAAAAGTATCTTCCTATGAAACCCACACACTCCAGTCTAATACAACTTTCATCCTGCTTTATACTTCTTGACCCAGCAGCTGCAGCAATGCCCTAAAAATACCCAACTCCAGGTGGGTTATAGCTTAAATTGTACTGTTTCCTCTTGCACATACGAGTGCAGTTCACTCCTGCTCAACACATGTGCTGAGCTCTTACCATGTGCCCAGAAGGCTTTAACAGTAGAGATACAGTGAAGAACACAGACTGGGATTCTGCCCCCTCACATAAAAACAAAGCCTCACATTTTTCTTTTATGGTACTTAAAATAAAGTGAATAATATAACTTTAAGATAGCAAGACTTTTAAAATTTAACATTCAGAATTTTTTTTTTTTTTGAGGTAGAGTCTCACTTCAGCCCAGACTGACCTGGAATTCACTCTGTAATCTCAGACTGGCCTCAAACTCATGGTGATCCTCCTACCTCTGCCTCCCGAGTGCTGGGATTAAAGGCGTAATATAGAATTTTCAGCATTTCTAATCTTTCATAGTTTGTAAAACACTAAATCTAGTTTAAGAATAAATTATTTCTAATATTTTTCTCATTTTATATCCATATCATCCTTTCAACAAAATGCTTAACACAACAAAGATGACAAATATTTTTCTTTGGCATTATTTATACCAACAATCATTATTCTACTCATCACACATTGTTAGAGTTCTGCTTTGAGACTGGCAAACTTCCATGGTAATAAAAATAGACTTCCAATAAGATCATATTCAATGATATCACCCCAAAGTGGTGCTAATGCAGCACCCAGCAGGAGTCTCTGCATCACAAACACAGAAGTTAAAAATGGGCAGCACATAAACGTGTTAGGAAGGAAGAAGAATGCAACCGCCAATGAAAGGAAAGTGAGCTTTGACGCCATCCACTCCTGATATTTCTCACTTGACTAGGTCTAAGTAAAATGCCTCAATGTTAATAATCAAATAAATTTGAAATGAATGTTTTTAAAAAAAAACAGCCTGAAAGACACTTTCTGCTCTTCCTTATTCTAATCACAGAGGTAGACAAATATATGCTCAGTCAATTTGAAAGCCTGTATTAGCTTTTCTCAACAGGAAGCAACGTTGCTAACGAAGTGGTAAATTCAGTGTTAATGAGTGGCTTCACTGTTACCCCTCAGAGGTAAAACCTTCCATGTTCCATGTTCCACCCATCTGTTCTGGTGTTAGAGGTTGAGAGATGGAACAGACGCTTCCCATTTAAAGCAACTTCATCAGTACCCCCTGAACAGCAGGGTGACAAACTATGAGAAGATCCTGTCGACTTGGAGGCTACTTCTCATTACCAGAGTGGCTTTATAAGAGCTTTTCCTAAGTTCACATTCTGCAGATACCAAACCATTTTGCTCAATAACAGAAAAAAATACATGATGAAATGTGCCTTTGCTGTCCACAAATACACGATTCTCTGTCCTCCAAATTACTTTCTTAGGTAAGTGGCAAGATTTTCTCAGCACGCTAAGACTGACAAGCTACCACATAGAAGTATGCTATAAGAAATGCAGCAGTAAACCAGTGTTTAGGACAATTAAAAACCTCCCAGGTTTCGTTTGCAAAATATAGTCTAACTATTAAATGCTTCAAACATCCCTGTATTCAGACACACAATTGCTGCACACACAATGAGAAACAGTAGGTTATTAGGCTCTGTTGTACTGAATAATGGATCCTGAATTTTGACATTTATTTCCCAGCATTCAGAAGGGTTATGCATCCAAGTAAGATTAACCTATCTTAGCTAATCTTTCTTATACTGTTTCCAACAATTTTTCAACCATCTTTATATGGTCAAAAATATAGAGCAGAGCCATCAATAACAGTTTGGGCTACTATAACAAAGAAGTGACATACTTTGAGATAAGACAGTCATCAAATTTTTAAAAGGGGAGCTAACAAATTTAAACTATGTTAAACTGTTTAAGTTTCCCTGAATTTAAACTCAATGAATTCAGTGTATTACGATCTTTTAAAACAATGTTTAGACACCACTACTAAAATCCTTTCCCATATAATCATATAATTATAAAATCTTAACTGAATTTAAAGATGTTCTTTTAAAAATTCATACACTTTTTAAAAAGCTGCAAATGGGGATTTTAAATCTACATAAAGTATATTTCGGTTTCTAGAAAAGCATAATGAGTTCTACAGCTATAACCGCCTCCAGTGATATACTGTTAGCATTAAAAAGTACAAAGGTCAGATCTGTCTTCACGATGACAGATCATCACTGATATGCCTCAAGCTAGTCTTATTGTCTCAGAAATCTCAAACATCAGTATTTTCACAAACTATCAGCACTTGCTATAACACCCTCACTATACTACATCTTGAGGTTACTACAGAAGAAATGAGGTGATAATTGCATATTAACATAATTATTCCGTAATCCCTCTGAGCAAGCTTCCTAGGTCACTCAGTAATTCAGATTAGACACAACCTTCCTGTCATCAAATCTATGCTGTCCACTTTCTGTTCATGAATAATTCTTTGATAGAAAATCAGCTTAATTTCATTCTTTTATGTACATTATTAATTGTATTTATTGCAAGTAGGTTAACATTTTGTGGGTACTTATTACATAATGCCAACCTTTGTCATATAGTATATTTTCTCACAAAAATATAATTTGCCCTCATTCTAAGTTCATTAGTGACTATATTGCACAGCTATAAATAAATCACAATGTTGCTTACTAGTTGAGTTATACTTAGGATCTGTCAGTTTTCCACAAACTATGTTCATTTAAATTATCCCTAGGAATACATGACAACTTCAGTTAGTAATATATGACTGGGTCAAGAAGAGAAAACCATTCAAAGCTGTCATTCTAATTGCAAAACAAATCTTAATTAACTACCTTTAAATTACTATAGTATTTAAGCCAATAAGCATTATACATAACACACACACCTGATTTCACCCAGTGCACAATCTGCCAGAAAACAGAGTATACTATATAATCACAGCATCCAGGTAGTACCCTACCAGGTGTATCACATTGAAAGCAAATACCACCCAGAAAAAAAAATTGGAACATTTATTTAAAAATATAGGCTGAAAACCACGCATATAATAAAGAGGCATGTTGGTATGTTTCATCTAATAACCCATAAAATTAACAATCTACAAATGACTGAAAGTTTGCCACATAGAAAGCATAACACATACATAGCCAGTGCGTCCAAATCATAAAGGTATAGATTTCATTCAAAATTAAGAAAAACTAGAAGAGAAACCCACCAACATTGAGGAATGGTTGCCTTTACACAACAGACAACTGATGGTCAGTTGTAAGCTACTGTAAAGAACACTGCAGAAGGGAGTAGGGGATGCATATCTGCAGTCCTTTCTAAACACTGCAGGTACTTACTGTAGTACTAACACTACTTGAGATGAGCTAAAAATGAGGATGAGAATTACACTTCTGGACCTTAGCATAATCTCCAAAACCACATTACTGAAAACAATTCTTTTTTTGTTTTGTTTTATTTTGGTTTTTTGAGGTAGGATCTCACTATAGCCCAGGTTGAGCTGGAATTCACTATGTAGTCTCAGGCTGGTCTCGAACTCACAGTAATCCTCCTACCTCTGTTTCTAGGATTAAAGACATTCACCACCGTGCCTAGCAGGAAACAATTCTTCACTTAACTTGCACTATGTTGTACATTGACTTGAGCAATGAAAATATGCCAATAAATGACTAACACTGGGGTCACAGAGCTATCTGTATCATGACAACTCAAGAATTCTGCTGACAAACGCAGGTGACTCCAAGTATGACAGGATGGAGTAGGTGGGTTAGGGATAGACACGCGACAGAGTTGACTGAAGGAGGATACTAAATCACATTCAGCAACAATGACGGTTTACTTTGTCGATACGCTTGCATAAGTCAGAAAAAGGTAAGCTATGGGCTTCGATAGGGTAAATAACATGTATATTACTCCAACAAGAACAATTCATGCTGAAAATGAGTGGTAATTTCAGATGTGTTTTCAAACTCAACAAATGTTTAATCAAATATATGCAATTAACTCAGGTCTATTCACTGTGTTAGCCATAGCTACTCAAATCTTTAGACCATTCAAAGCACTAATCTGGCTAGAATCAGTTAATCCCACACTCCACAGGTAACGTGTCAACCGTGTCACCACCAACAAAGAAGAAACTACCATCAACTGTCATTGTACTTTGCTTTTCCAATGACGTGCTTGCTGCTCATGTTCAGCTATCATGACTAGTAAGTACAAAACAAGTGGGTGTTAAATGTGTCAGAAGACAAAGCACATGTTAATAAAAACAGAGGCAACAAAGTGGCAAGACAATTATATGACTAACATGCACACAGAATGAACTTAAAGACAAAAATAATTCTAAAAGGACAAAAATTTCACAACTAAAAATTTCTGTGCCTATATAGCAATACCCAACAAGAGCATGGGTTTTTGAATAGAAAAATTGTGGCCAGGTATCTAATTTCATAATGCTCACTCAAGAGAAGTTGGGGATTTGTTCTAAAAACTTGAATACGAAGTATTCATGAAGTTTCCACAAGGTTCAGGCACCATATAATTTATAACTGCAAAGGCACACTATGGCTTTGAAGGGACTTTTTGCAAGAGAAGAAATGATGTGTATTCTAACAGACTGTGTAGAAGAAACTATTTCATGTTTTGGAGAACATAACCAATTGGCAAGAAGAAATGTGTGTCTAGCCTGATGTCTAGAACACAGCAAATGTATGTTAATTTCCACCTAGCAATCTTAATTTGAATTTTTACCAAAATTTCAAATTCAGAATTTCAGACAGGTGTACTTCTTAAACTTTTATACCAATAAATACTGTCAATCTATTTGTTTAATCACATAATTATATTTATAAAATACAAAGCTTTTTTTTAGGGGGGTGTTGTCTTGTTAGGGTTTTGCTCTAGCCCAGGCTGGCCTCGAACTCAGGCAATCCTCCTACCTCTGCCTCTCAAGTGCTGGAATTAATAAAGGCTTTTTATTGAAAGTTTGTTCTTGAGCAATAAAATCTATAGGATGATTTTGTTAAAGTTTATTGAAATAAGGTTTGGATTATTAAAAAATTCTGTAATCCTACGATGATGATGATCTGTAATGAATACACAAAACCATCATCTGCATTAAATATATTCAAATCCACTATGTAAATTCACATTTACATATACACCTAGGAATGTGACTTTCTCTTTGAGAATTAGAAAAGGCAAGCTTTATTTTCTACAAACTAATGTTTTTATCAAACATGAATTTTTATATATGTAATCATTTATTCAACGTATCTTTTGGGGAATTTTGTTTTTTGTTTTGTTTTTCGAGGTAGGGTCTCACTCTAGCCCAGGCTGACCAGGAATTCATTAAGTAGTCTCAGGGTGGCCTCCGATTTATGGCAATGGGATATCAACTTTTATCTTTTTCTGAAATCAGCAAAAAAAGAAAAAAAAACCTAATTTTAAAGAAAAATATTTCAAGGTAACCCCTGTTCTATAATTATCTCAATCTAGTAGGATGGTAAAATTAAAATGCAAAAAAAAACTATTTTCCTCAAAATAAAGTAAATCTGGATGCTTCTCTCTTCAATCTTAATGTTTTTAGTATCAAATCACCAGCCATTGTTAAGTTTTCTAACTTCCATCAACAATGCTAACTAGTGTTTACTTATTGCATGCTCAGTTCTACAGTTTCCTTCTAAGGTGAGATATTTGTTTATTACAAATTCCAATTGTTACACTTCATGAAAATGTTAAAAACACTGGGCATGATGGCTCACACATGAAATCCCAGCTGAGGCCCACCTGATCTAGACAGTTAGAGAAAATTAGGTAATTTAGAAAATGCAAGTACTTATTAGTAACTAAATATACAGCTCTATTTCCTTTAGATCTGCCCACATGGTGCTAAGGGAGCCATTGCCCAATGGTAAAACACTTGCCACACAGGCAGGAGGGTCTATGAAGGACTGAGCTCAGTTTGATAAAATCCATATAAACAACTAAACATGGATCACATGCCTATAACTCCATTCCTGTGGGAAGTGGAGACCAGAAAACTGATGGGGCTTACATTCTATCTAAAAAATGGCTGTCTCAGGTTCAGTGAGAGACTGCATTTCAATAAAAACCTCATGTGTGATAAAGGAAGACATCCTACGTTCTCTGCTGGCCTTGGCAAGCATGTGGCACATAGCACACACATCTGCAACGCCATACATACACACACAACACATTCTATACCAAAAAGATAACTTTAAAGAAAAAAAGATCTGCTCACATGAAGGGTAAACTAAGGCAGGGTCAAGAGTAGCAATTCTAGCTCATAAAAAGTCACAAATGTTTTCCAATTTACCTAATGTATGTGTAATGTAATCATAATCAGTTGAACATTAGTGTTTGGAAACAGTGACTCACACTTGCATAAAACTGTTTTCAGGGAAAATTTAAATTATTCTAAACACTAACAAACTAATCAAATGATTGCTGTTTTTGTTTTAAACTGCTATCTAAATAGATAAGCTCATAAAGAACACACAGGCAGGGCTGAAGAGATTGCTCAGCAGTTAAGGCCCCTGCATCCAAAGCCTAACAACCAGTATTTGATTCCCCGCTACCCTGGCAAAGCCATTTGTACAGTGGTATATTCATCAGGAGCTCGTTTGTAGCGGCTGGGGGCCCTAGTGTGCCTATTCTCTCTGCCTGTCTCTTTTCTTTCTCTGCATGCAAATGAATATTTGAGAAAGAACACACAGGCATAAACACTGCTATCAAAAAAAGCAATTCTTTATGTTCCAGAAGAAATGCAGATTATACATTCTATTCCAAGGAAGCAGAAGTCCTTTAAAATAAGCAGCCCATTGGGGGAAAGTCATCCATGCTCTAATCCAGCAGTGGACCCTGCAAGCTTCACAGCTAGTCAGCCAAGCCAAATGTACCAACTGGTGCAATGCTAGCATGTTGATTATAGGGAAAACCAACAGCTCTCTGATGGGACTTGAGGCACATTTCATGGGAGGGAATTCCTGCCAGGTACTGAAAACCTAATGAAAAGCCTATGGCTTTGGAGGCATGTGCTCTTGGAGGAAACTACTACTGTTGCCTGGATAAATGGCTATATTATGCCCAACAAACTACCCTCTAAACATTTATCTTTATGCCCATTAATGCTAATCTCACTTTTTGGTTGGAGAAGCTTCTCTTTTTCAGACTCAAAACACACCACAGTGTTGAAAAGAAGTGACAGTGGAGTGTTCAGGACTGAGATATCTCTATCACACCCTCCAAGGCTGAAGAACCATTATGGAAGAGGTGGTGGAAAGAATGTAAGAGCCAAAGAAAGGGAAGAGTGCTTAGAATGCTGTCTTCCAGAGAGAAAGTGGCCTTAATATTTATGACCTCACTTCTCACACAAGACATGCATAGTAAGATGGAGGAAAAATGAAAATCAAAACAGAAGAGACACTAGTTGCAAAGAAGGGATTAGACGCTAAGACTCAAAAGTTACAGCCAGATGAACCTAGCTCCCTAGAAATATGGGTGATAACAACGTTACATGAAAAAAATTGGTTGTGGGAGGAAACATGAAGATGACCTTTACCACTTGGGGGTATGAAATAAGCAGGGTAGGTGGACAGCAACTGAAAAGCCTGAGGACTAGAGCAAGAAAACACCTGTGCACTCAGTGGAGGGCAAGGGATCCTGGTGGTCTACAAGCTCGAGATTTAACAATTTTTAAGCCAAAGAAATTCAATCTCGCTTTTCCATAAAATCTCAGTAACATGAAAGTGGCTATACTAGAGCAAAATGGCAGCTTGAAAAATAAACAGTGCTGGAGAGATGGATTAGTGGCCCCAGGACCCATGCAAAGCCAGATACACAAGGAGGTGCATGTGTCTGGAGAGTGTTTGCACTGGCTAGAGGCCCTGAGGAACCTATTCTCTCTCTCTCTCTCTCTCTCTCTCTCTCTCTCTCTCTCTCTCTCTCTCTCTCTCTCTCTCTCTCTTCCCCCCTCCCTCCCTCCCTCTAATATTTTTTAAAGTTTCAACAAAAAACCCAAACAAAATATTTGCTTGCTTGGGTCCCAGAAAGAAAAGAGAAAGTGAATAGGACAAAAGCAATCCTTCCAGAAATGATTGCGACTTTTCTAAGATGACAAAAGGCACTGCTTCTGGGAACCCCAGAAACTGCTAAGGTGGATAAATAAGCAGAAAACTACACACACACACACACATATATATATATATATATATATATATGTCACTAAGGAAATGATGCCAATAAAAGAAAAAAAATTAAGCAGTTTTTTAAACAAAGAATATAGAATACTTATGAAGACAATTCCTTGTCATTAAATGAGTAATTGACACTTTCTTCCCTAATTTTAGGTTTACCCAAGCTTCAGTCCTTCTCCCAAGCTCAGATTTAATAAGATAGCCAATTTCAAGATTAAAAAAAATAAGATAACAAAACTTAGGAGATCTCACCAATCAGACTAATGGTAAACATATGGAGAAAAGAGCACTCCGGAACACTCTTAGTTACAATGTATAGCCATTATGGAAAACAGTGGCCATTACTCAAAAAAAAAAAATAAGAACTACCATACAATCCAGGAATCCCACTACTACGATTCAAAGAAAATGAAATCAATATATTGCAGAGACACCTGAATTCCCAGGTTTATTATAGCCCTATTACAACGGTTATAAAATGGAGGCAACCCATGTGTCCACCCACTGATTAGGGCACAGAAGAATGTGGTACATATACACTGTGGGATCACAGTCATAGAATAAGAACCTGTCATTTGCAACAACATGGCTGGAATGAGAAGGAGTCACAGAAAGACAAGCATCACAGGATCTAACTATAAGTATAAAAAAGGTTGAAAGTAGAATGAAATTTTCTATAAACTGGGGAGAAAAGAGGAAAGAGGGATGGGGAAATGCTGCTCAATGGTATAGGTCAAGTTAAAGTTCAGTAAAGCAAGATATTCTGGTATGCTATTGCATAGTAGGGTGACTATAGATAACAATAATGTACATATTTCAGAAAGCTAGAAGGAATGACTTTCAAGGTTTCCACCATAAGAAATGATTCATGTGTGAGGAGAGATGTTTAGCTTATTCTGATATATGTTTACTTGTATTAACACATCACATGGCACCCCATTATATATAAAATGTTAATGTTTTTAGGAAATCAATTTTAAAAATTCTTAAAAGCTAGAATCAATGAACAGAAAGGTTGGTTCTTTGAAAATAACAAAATTGACAAAGAAAGGAGAGAAATGCACATAATAAACAGGAAACAAAAGTGGGGACATCACTATGGCTCTTAGGCAAATTTAAAAAGACAATACTATGGACATTTGGATACCAACAAATTAGATAATCCAGAGGAAATGAAAGAATTCCTAGAAACACATATACTAACTCAAGTAGAAACAAAATCTAAACAGATTCTACCAATAGAGATTAAGCTAGTATTTAAAAAAAAAATCTCTGGGCTGGAGATGGCTCAGTGGTTAAGGCATTTGCCTGAAAAACCTAACAACTCAGGTTTGATTTTCCCAATATCCACATAAAAGTGACACATGCATCTGGAGTTGGGTTTACAGCAACTGGAGACCCTGGTGTAACCTATTCCCTCAGTCAGTCAGTCAGTCTCTCTCTTCTCTCTCATATCTGCCCCTAACTCTGACCCAGGAACTGGTTACTTCCAACACTGAGCTGTCTCATGGAGACCAAGAACCTGGACTCCAAAGACCCACAAACCACGGACCTACAGAGAGGCTACACCCACTAGAATCTCACTAAATCATCGTTTGTCTCATTTAACCTATACTGATCTCACTCTCTGTTGGAGATTCTGTTTGTAATTTTCAGAAGGCAGCAGAAAAGTGGACAAACCAATTTCACCAACAGTACCTGAGATGATGGCTGACACCCAGGCAGTAGATGAACCACCCCTAACTTAACATTTAAGGCCCAAATGAAACCTTTGAGGAAGTGGCAGGATGAGCATAGCATCACAGAAAACCTATGAAAGGGTAATGGAGACAGACACCACAAATATCCAAAATAGTCCAAAGCAGAAATCCAGAGACTCAAAAGATCTCAATAGTAAAGCAGACTTAAAACTCACCCACCACAACTCAGGAAACTGAACAGAAGAGGTCAATTCCCAACCTACCCATGTAAGTCAGACACAAAAAGTGGCTCAAGTGTCTGTCTGGCATTTGTTTGCAGTGGCATAGGGCCCTGGCACACCCATACACATACAATCAAATAATTTTTAAGTAGTATTATCATACAGAAATAGATAAATGTTTTGGGTTTGTTTTTGTTTTTGTTTTGTTTTGTTTTTTTGGTTTTTCGAGGTAGGGTCTCGCTCTAGCCCAGGCTGACCTGGAATTCACTATGTAGTCTTGAACTCCCGGCAATCCTCCTACCTCTGCCTCCCGAGTGCTGGGATTAAAGGCGTGCACCACCATGCCCGGCTCAAAAAATGTTTTTAAAAAGTGTAACCCATGCTGGGCATGGTGGCACAAACCTTTTAATCCAAGCACTCGGGAGGCATAGGTTGGGAAGATCAACTACATAGCAAATTCCAGGTCAGCCTGGGCTAGAGCAAGACCCTATCTCAAAAAAACCTAGATTAAATAGTCAACAAAAGAGTGTAACCCAACCAAGTAAACAGAATTTATGCTTGGAAGTAGGGTGTAGTGGTGCAAGCCTTTAAATCCAGTACTTGGGAGGCTGAGGTAGGAGAAGTGAGGTAAATTTCAGGCCAGCCCTGGGCTATAAAGTGAGTTCCACATCAGCCTTGCCTAAAATGAGATCCTACCTTTAAAAAAAAAAAAAAAAATCACCCTAGGAATATAAGGATAGTTCAACATAAGAAAGGAAATCAATATAAGTCATGAACCACATTAATATAACCTTAGAAGAACAATACATGATCATTAATTAGTACATACAGAAAAAGCAACTGACAAAATTCATAACCCATAACAAAAGCACTCAGCAAACTAGCAAATGTTTCAACATGAAAGTTTTGTAGATGGGATGATTTTATGTATAAAATACATACAGGATTATATAAACACATAGTACCCACAAAACTCTTTTATTAACAGGGAGATGAGCAAACCTCCAAGTACAAGAACAGGACACAAAGTCCAGTTGTAATTTCAAGCAGTGGCAGTGAATGATCTGAAAAGGAATGGAAGAAATTCCACTCAAAAGAATATCCAGGGGCTGAGGAGATGGCCCAGTGTTAAAGGCACATGCTTGTGGAGTCTGCTGACCTGGGTTCAATTCCCCCATGCCCATGTAAAGCCAGATGCACAAAGTGAGGCATGTGCCCCTCTATTTTTCTCCTTTCCTCACAACAAATATATTTTCAAAAATAGCATCCAAACAAATAATAATAAATGTAATCAACAGGTAAGAGACTTGTACATGGAAGAACAATGCATGATCATTAATAAAGAAAATGCAACTGGCTCTCCATTTATATGTCAATAAGTCCTCCCTAGCAAAAATAGCACTTAAAAAACGCATGAGGAATTATACTTCCTGATTCCTAAAGTTACTATAGATCTCTAGTAATCAGTGTAATCCTGGCAGAAATGTAGACATATAGATTGACAGAAGAAATTTCAGAGAAATAAACCCTCTATGGCCAACTGATCTTCCACTAGGATGCCAAGATCATTCAATGGGGAAAGAACGGTCTTTTCAACCATGTTTCTAGGACAGCTGACTAGCCACAGGCAAAGAATAAAACTGGAACTCAGCCTCATTGCCAGGTTGGAAATTAATTCAAAATGGACCAACGATATGGAAGTAAAAGCCTAGTTTGTAAAGCTCTTAGATGATGCTCTGGGGCCAAGTGTGGGGGGTCTTCATGGAATATGGATTCTTTGGTGCCAAAGCACAAGCAACTAAAGAAAACACAGATAAATTGGACTTCATCAAAATTAAAAAAATACTTTTGTGTACCAAAGGGCATTAGTAAAATGTTTAATATTCAGAATATATAAATAAGTCAACAAAAAGACTTGAATAAGCATTTTTTAAGGGAAATCGACAAGAGCCAACACATGAAAAGATTTCAACATCATGGTCTTTAAAGAAATGTAAATCAAAGCTTCAATGAGATACTCTTTGCAATCATACTATTTTTAGCTTTAATAAATAAGATACCAAAAAAGAATAACAAGTATTGAGATAAGTGTAGAAAAAGAGATTCCCATACACTGCTAATGAGAATGCAAAATGGAAAATCTACAATAGAAAGTAAATTTGGTAATTCCTAAAAGAGCTAAATTTAATTACCATATTATTCAGCTACTTCATTCCAGATAGTATTCAGGAAAAAAATGAAAACTCATATTAAAAGAGAAATAATGTTTTCAGTGCTGGTGACTAAATCTCAGCTTGTATATGCTAGGCAAGAGCTGTCCCACTGAACTATATCCCCAGCACTTTCTTCTCTTTTTATTTTGAAACAGTGTCCCACTAATTTGCCCAGGCCAGCCCTCAACTCATTCTGAAGCCTAGGCAGGCCTTGAGCCTACAATCCTGTTTTAGCCTCCCAAGTAGCTGGTACTACAGGACTGTGCCACCAGGCCCAGCTAATAGAAACATAGACCAAAATGTCTACACATTAAAGGCTAAGGGTGGAAACAACCCTTAGTGTTTGCTTGCAAAGCCTGATGGCCTCAGTTCAATTCCCCAGAACCCACACACCGCCAGACACACAAGATGGCTCATGTGTCTGGAGTTCATTTACAGTGGCAAGAGGCTCTGCTATGCTCATTTTCTAACTGTCCTCTCCCCCACTCTCTGCCTGCAAATAAATACTTTTAAAAAATAACTGAATAAGCAAATGTGGTATATACATACAATGAATGTTAAGAATCAAAGGAAAAACAAAGCAAATACTACAATTTGGATGAACCCCAAATCCACAATAAATTTTCACTTATATTTCAATTATACTTAGTCAAATTAAGACGCATAAAAGATTTTAACCCTAACTCCTTCAGCCTTAAATATACTGTAGAAAGACTTAAATATATTTAATACTTATGTTTTCCTAATATGTTTATCTTGATCACTGGAAGAAAAATAGCTTAACTTAATATAAGAGAAAATGAAATGCACAACTTGGAAAAGGCAAATTAGTATTTTTTTAAAAGTTGAAGATGTTTGTTTTTAATACTAAAAGCATTTTTTGCATTTATACTAAGAAGAGGATTAAGGCTGAATGACAAATGATAACTACTAATGGAGGTTTCTAGAAAAAAATTATAGATTTCTCTATCCACCAAACTAATCTGGGATTTTATTTTTATATTTCATGATACTTTAATAAACACTATTTTACAATGCCAGAGAGTATTTTACTTATAAAACAAGAAATCAATACAATATCAACTTGCCCATATCAACCAGTTCTGTGAATTTGATCATTTATGTAGAACAGTGTACAGTTAACAGCAATCTGATTCATTTTAAGCCATGCAGTGCCACCAAGTGGTAGAACTTTTTTCCAAAATACCCTAAGTAATATAAAGTTATTCTGTAGTATTATGTCATAATGGGAAAGTCAACTTTTACTTTGAAAGTTCAAAAGCAAAACAAGGAATCAATTTTGGGGGGTTAGGGAAAAGCACATGGTACATTGTGGTTAAGAGTTTGAGTAAAACTTTCTTGAAATATATGCTTGAGCTCTGACTTTCTGTTATATTTTAACTCCACACTTCCCTATGTTGCTTATAGAAATTAGTGAAATACACAGCAAAATATTTGGATGATATTCTAATAACCTGTTACCCTTGTTAAGTATAGAGTAGGTGTGACGAGAATGAGAGTCTAAGAAAAAAAAAAAAAGACGTGATGGCCTCTTTCTTTTTGGTTTAATGCAGTTTGCTAGGGGTGTGACTTGACCATTCTCACAGATCTGGACAAGCTGTGGTTGGACTAGTTTCTTCTAGGGCTGAAAGACCTCATCTTATTACTGTTCATCTACTTAGGTCTTCACATTATCTCCCTTTGAGCATTCTGGTACCCAGATTTCATCGTTCTACAAGAATGCCCTGCACAACTGGACTAAGGCCTACCCTAGTAATCTAATTTGAATACATCTATAAAGACCTTACCTCAAAATAAGGTTACACTCTGGGGTGTAGACGATTAGGATTTTATCATCTAAACTTGGGGGAAGGGCCTATTCAATACAAAACACTACACTTTTGTATTTGAATTTTTAGATGGATATACATACGTTTTTGTTACTTAAAGGGGAAGACAAAAAATTGTTTAAATTACAGAATTCTATTTGAACTTCATAAACTATTACCAGCAAAAGAAGTAAAATATTAGTATAAAACTTGTATTTCACAATATGAGGACTGACCTTAATTTGGTCCCTAGGACCCAGTATAAATGCCAGGCTTGGGAGTGCATGTTCTAATTCAGACCTAATTGGTGAATTCAAGGACAATGATAGACCCCGTCTTAAATATAAAATGCTAGGGCGAAAAAACTGACTCAGTGAGTAAAGGCACTTTCTCCACAAGCCTGCTGACTTCAAATCCACAGCACCCTCAATAAGCCTTGCCAGGAGCAAAACAAAACAAAACAAAACACCAGAGTCCCTGAATCAAAGGTAGAACTCGAAGACCAACACCCCCAAGATTCTCCTCAGACCACAAACACATAACTAAATAAAGATATGGCTCGGTGGATAAAGGTGCTTGCTTCCTTGCAAAACCTGCTGTCCTGGGTTTGATTTCCCAGTACCCATGATTATATGCCCAAAGTGGCATATGTGTCTGAATTTCATTTGCAGCAGCAAGAGGCCCCTGACATGCCTTTCTCTAATAAGTAAAAATATTTTTTAAAAAATTTAAGCAGTATTCCCAAGGTTGCCCTCTGGCCTTGACACAAGCATGTATGAACTTTAAAAGCATACGCACGCGCATGCATGCATACATCACACACACACACATGCGTGCTCGAGTATTTTAAAAAATTTGGGCTTCCGGTTCATGATGGCGAACTAGAAGCCACGCGATGTCCCCGGGGGAACAGAGGTTAGGGTTTTTAGCTGTGATCCAGGCCGTGGATGCAAGCAATAGTCAGGACTTTGACTTCAGACACTTTCCAGCAACAGATTCTTCTGATTGGAACCCACATGCGAACATTAAGGGCACACCAGAGGCAGTGAGTACAACAGCCCAGCTGGCAGGACCTGCTCCAGCAGTCTGACCCGTCCGCCTTCCCGCCACCCTGGGGCCCTAGCCGGCTGCCTTCCTGCCCCTCTGGGGCCCAAGCCAGCCGCCTTCCCACCCCCCAGGGTCCCAGCTGCTTTTTCCACCTGGGCCAGGCTGCTTTGCTGTCCCGGGTCCAGCTGCTGTCACGCCCGGCTCCTCTTCTGCCCAGGACCGGGCTTCTTTCCCGCCCCGGGTCCCAACTGCTTTCCCATCTGGACCGGCTGCTTTTTCCGCCCGGACCGGCTGCCATCCCACCGCTGCACCTTTCCAGTGCTCAGATATCTCAAAGGCATCCCACCAACTACCTCACATGGAATCAAAATGGGCAGACCTCAACGCAAAAATATTACACCAGCTGAGGAAACCATGCCAAATGACATCAACAACACAACTAAAGGGAGAAAGCAGAGGCAGGCCCAGGAAGGCACGACACTAAACCCTGATCATACTGGCACAGATCCTAAGGAGACCTTAATGTTAGTCATGCAAGAAAAGATGGACCAACATATTGAAAGGGTACAAAGTCAGCTTATTAGCTTTGCCAACCAGGCATAATATAATGGAGGAGAACCAAATGGATGTCAGAAGAGACATCAGAACTAAAGGCAAGCCAGCAAACTGAAGGTATCAAAAACCAGCTTTCCAAATTAACCGAAGACATCTGCAAATATAAGAATGACTGTCAAGAAAAAGTAATGAAATCAAACCTGGAAATGAAATCACATCTCAACAGGATGATAGAAGCAACCCAAAAAGAAGTTGCAGAAAACAAAAACCATATTGAAATAATAAGAACATACCTAGAATCTCTTACCAACAGGATTCATCACTGGGAAAACAGAACCTCAGACATGGAAGACAGAACAGAGGAGAATTCGAGAGAAATCACAACCTTGACAAAATTCAAAAGAGCAAGTAAACAAGACTCAAGGGAAATGTGGGATACCATAAAAAGACCTAATCTCAGGATCATAGGGATCCCAGAAGGAGAAGAAAACCTAACTAGGGGCATAGAAAATATTTTCAACAGAATCATTCAAGAAAACATCCCATACTTGGCAAGAGATAGTCCTGTACAGCTAAGAGAGATATGGAGGACCCCAAACAAATTGGACCAAAGAAGGAACACCCCAAGACATATATTAGTTACAATACCAAACATTGAGGATAAAGAGAGAGTCCTTAGAGCAACGAGACAAAGGAAATTCACGTATAAAGGAAAACCCATCAGAATCACGTCAGACTTCTCCATAGAAATTTTAAAAGCCAGGAGAGCTTGGAACAAAGCGATTCTAGGCCTAAAGAAGAACAGATTCGAACCTAGATTACTCTACCCAGCAAAGTTATCCATCATAAATGATGGAGGAATTAAAGTATTTCACAAGACTAATCAGCTTTACAATTACTTGAGCACAAAGCCAAACCTGCAAAAGATACTTCATGAGATATCCCATGCAGACGAAACAAACAACTGACCCGAGGAAAGGAACAGAGAACAAGCAAGGTAATACATAAGAGACAGCAGCAACAGCTCAGACACCAACCTCCATATTCTCTACAAGATGGCAAACCTCACGGATATAACTCTGAATGTAAATGGACTCAACTCTCCTATAAAAAGACACAGGATAGCAAGTTGGATCAGGAAAATGGACCCTTCCTTCTGTTGCCTTCAAGAAACACACCTTATCACTAAAGACAGTAACCTACTGAGAGTAAAAGGGTGGAAAACAATTTTTCCAGGCATGTGGGAAGAATAAAAAAGCAGGTGTGGCTACTCTAATATCTGACAAAATAGACTTTAAACCAACAGCAATAAAAAAGGACGATGATGGCCACTTCCTACTCGTCAAGGGAACAATACAAGACATCACTATACTAAATATGTATGCACCAAATGCAAGGGCCCCTCAGTTCATTAGGCATAAATTACTCAAAAGCAAGGCAGATATAAATGCCAACACCATCATAGTAGGAGACTTTAACACTCCACTGTCATCCCTAGACAAATCGTACAAACAACAGACAAGCAGGGAAATCAAGCTGCTAAATGGCACCATAGGCAAACTAGGGATAACAGACATCTACAGAACATTCCACCCCAAGAACACAGATTACACATTCTTCTCAGCAGCGCATGGAACTTTTTCCAAAACTGACCATATACAGGGCCATAAATCATCCCTCAGCAAATTCAGAAAGATCAATGTAATCCCCTGCATATCAGACCACAATGCATTAAAGCTAGAAATTAACAATGGGAGAGGATCCAAAAATTTCAACAGATACTGGCGACTGAACAACAAGAAATCAGACAGGAAATCTAGAACTTCCTAGAAACAAATAATAATGAGGACACAATCTTTCAGAACTTGTGGGACACAATGAAGGCAATTCTAAAGGGGAAATTCATTGCACTAAATGCCTTCATAACAAAGACAGAGAGGTCTCAAATCAACCAATTATCCTCACACCTAAGGTCATTAGAATAGATGGAAAAATCCAACCCTAGGAGCTCAAGACACAAGGAAATAATTAAGATCAGAGCTGAGATTAATGACTTGGAAACAAAGAAAACAATTGAAAAAATAGACAAATCAAATCAAAGAGTTGGGTCTTTGAAAAAGTCAATAAGATCGATAACCCCCTGGCCAACTTAATCAAACAAAAAACTGAGAAGGCCCAAATTAACAAAATAAAAAAATGACAAGGGTGAGATCACAACAGATCCTGAAGAGATTGGAAGAATCATCAGGTCATACTTCCAAAACCTCTACTCCGCAAATTAGAGAACCTGGAAGAAATGGATAAATTCCTGGACACCTACCAACTTCCAAAGCTCAGACCAGAGCAGATAAAGATTCTAAACAATCTGATAACAATGACAGAGATTGAATTGGTAATCAAGAATCTTCCCAAACTGAAAAGCCCAGGTCCAGATGGTTTCTCAGCTGAATTCTACCAAACCTTCATCGTAGAACTGAAACCTCTCTTTTTGAAGCTTGTCAGAGACATAGAAAAAGAGGGTAGGCTCCCAAACTCCTTCTATGAAGCTACCATCGCCCTAATTCCCAAAACAGGTAAGGATGTAACAAAACTGCAGACCCATATCCCTGATGAACTTGGATGCAAAAATCCTAAACAAAGTCCTATCAAACCAAATACAAACCCAAATCAAGTCTATAATTCACCCTGACCAAGTCGGCTTCATCCCAGGGACGGTTCAACATACGCAAGTCGATAAATATAATTCACCACATTAATAAACTCAATTGCAAAAACCACATGGTCATCTCAATTGATGCTGAGAAGGCCTTTGACAAAATTCAACACCACTTCATGTTCAAAACCCTGGAAAGAACAGGCATAGATGGCCTATACCTCAACATGATAAAATCAATATACAGATCTCCTAAAGTACAAATCATCCTCAATGGAGAACGACTCAAGGAGTTCCCGCTTAACTCAGGAACAAGACAGGGGTGTCCACTCTCACCACTGCTCTTTAACATAGTGCTTTAAGTTCTATCCCAAGCGGTAAGACAGGAGAACAGCATAAAAGGGATACAAATCAGAAAGGAAGAAGTCAAACTATCCCTCTTTGCAGATGACATGATCTTATACGTATCAGATCCAAAGAACAGTATCAGCAAACTCCTGAAGGTGATCAATGCCTTCAGCAGAGTGGCAGGATACAAAACTAATACACAAAAATCAGTAGCCTTTCTATATACAGAAGACAAACAATCAGAAAAAGACATCAGAGAAACTGTCCCTTTCTCTATATCCTCAAACAAAATCAAATACCTGGGAATATCACTAACCAAGGTAGTGAAAGACTTATATAAGGAAAATATTGAAACACTCAAAAGGGAAATAGAGGAGGATGTGACGAGATGGAAAGACATTCCATGCTCATGGTTAGGGAGAATCAATATAGTAAACATGGCAATCCTGCCAAAAGCAATCTACAGATTCAACGCAATGCCAATAAAAATCCCAACCTCCTTCACAGACATTGAAAAAATAATCTCAAAATTTATCTGGAAGGGTAAGAGACCTCGAATAGCTAAAACTACTCTGAGCAGAAAAAAATTATGCAGTAGGTATCACTATACCTGACTTTAAAACATACTACAAAGCCATAGTAACTAAAACAGCATGGTATTAGCAGAAAAACAGACAGTCTGACCAGTGGAATAGACTCGAAGACCCAGCCTTTAATGCAAATAACTTCAGCTTCTTAGTCTTCAACAAGGGTGCCAACAATGTATGCTGGGCCAAAGATAGCATCTTCAACAAATGGTGCTGGACAAACTGAATAAACACATGTTTAAAAAATGAAATTAGACCCACTCATCTCACCATGCACACAGATCAAATCCAAATGGATCAAAGACCTCAATATCAAACCTGTAACCCTGAACACCCTGGAAGAAAAAGTTGGAGGAACCTTACATGAGATAGGAGTAGGGAACAACTTCCTGAGCAAATCTCTAGTAGCCCCAGGGAAGTGCAACAGTCACTTAACCAATGGGAACTGATCAGGCTCAAAAGCTTCTGTACAGACAAAAACACCGTTCTCAAAGTCAATAGACCCCCTTCAAACTGGGAGATGATTTTTGCCAGCTACAACACAGACAGAGGCCTGATTTCCAGAACCTTCAGAGAACTCAAAAAAATTAATAGCAAAAACCCAAATTGCCCCCTCAGAAAATGGGGCACTGATCAACAGAGAATTCTCAGAGGAGGAAACACAAATGGCCTTTTCTCACCTGAGAAAGTGATCAGCATCCCTAAGCATCAGGGAAATGCAAATCAAAACCACAATGAGATACCACCTTACCCCGGTCAGAATGGCAATAATAAAGAAAACCAACAACAATCGTTGCTGGTGAGGATGTGGGGAAAAAGGAACCCTCATTCACTGCTGGTTGGATTGCAAACTTGTTCAACCGTTATGGAAAGCAGTGTGGAGACTTCTGAGCAGAATGGACATAATCCTTCCAATGGATCCAGCTATCCCTCTTCTAGGCATCTATCCACAAGATGTCACATCTCGACGCAGAAACATTTGTACAACTATATTTATAGCAGCTCAATTCATAATAGCCAAGTATTGGAATCAACCCAAATGCCCATGGATGGAGGAATGGACAGAGAAACTGTGGTATATTTACACGATGGAATTTTACTCAGCTGAAAGGAAAAATGAAATATTGAAATTTAGGAAAAAAAAAAAGGTCTGACTTTGAGCAGATCTTACTAAGTGAATACTCAAAAGAACAGAGAATCGAATGCCGCATATTCTCCCTCATATGTGGTCCTTAACCAGGATAACTGTGTTCTTTATGCAGACTAGTAGTAAGAAGTGAGAGATTATGAATGAGGGGTAAGGGATGGGAGGAGGGGAATGACTTAAACTTGAGGATAAACCATATTAGGTTCAAAAACATAAAAACCTCACGAGCATTTTGTAACCTATTGAGTAAGTAGTGAGCATCATCTGGCAAGAGGGGCCATGAGTGGTAGAGGAGAGAGTCTAAGCCTGTGAATAATTAGATCAGCCTGACAACCCCTGGTTCCATCCACTGGTTCCTTCCCTCACTGAGCTGTTGACCAAAGTGACTCATGAGATTCCAAAAACATGACAGAATTCTGTCAAAGCTCTTGGGTGCCCTCCCTAGGCCTGAAGCAAAACCCTGTTGCTGAAGAAACCACAGAATGCCATCGACCAGCATCGAGAGACCTTTCAACATCCGGAACGGTATCCAGCCCCCAGAAGGCAGTTAGTGTAGTGCTAGAAGGCACTGCACAGGCTGCCAGGGGAAAATGAGCAACAACAGCTGGAGTAAAGAGAGACCACTGACATGAAACACAATCTGAGGTCATGAGTAGGCTGACCACACCCCCTGCTGGGGGGAGAGAACAGCAAACCAAGAAAGGAGCACTTGTGCAACGGAGGAGCCTGGGCCTGGAGGAGACAATCAACAGCTTTCAAATTCGGCCAATTTTCCACTTAGTGAGGGGGACCCCTTGTATGGAACTTGGGATTCAGAGCGATAGTTACCGGATCCCGTACTCTTGGGCTCCTAAGACAAGATGCACTGTGGGAGCGCTTGACGGGGAGGCTACTAAAAATAGAATCTAGGTAATCCAGAAATGTGTGTATTTGTTAACCTACACTGATCACACTCTCCGATGGAGATTGTGCTTGTAATTTTCAGGATGCAGCGAGAGAGCTGGGGACCATCTAACCCTACCAACTGACCGTAGGCCGATACCTGAGATTCTGGCGAGAAGCCACCACAGTCATACCATGGAGGATCCATATGGAATCCCGCAGAGAAGGATGGGAGGAACGAGGGACCCACAGGCACAGACACTCAATCTACACAGGATAAGCCAGTGAGACAGAAACCAACGATCTTCGACACAAAGACCCCCTAAACTCACAACCTTAAAGCAGCCTTAATACTCATCATCCACCACGACTCGGAACTATGCGGAAGAGGGGGCAGAAAGATTGTAAGAGCCATGGTGAGGGAGACTATCCAGAGGCATGGCACCCCTCAGTAACAACACACTTGGGCCAGGAGGACCTGGCTGAGTACTAGGCTATCCAGGGTCCCCTGCCCCAAGGACTGATCCAGACGGCCCATGGAGGAGGATATCCAGCTGATTGGGGATGGGGAGGGGGGGCATTGGGGATAACAACTCATTGTTTGCCCACTAAATAATGTAACTCATTATGGAC
>PVHP010003869.1:0-75239 GCA_004024765.1 Zapus hudsonius | reverse complement strand
ATTTTGAAAGTACACATTGCTGGAGAAAGCAAGTCAAAAATGTAGGGTGACCGTCAGTCACTCCCATTACTTAAAAATCTATTGAACAATTGAAATTTTTAAAAAAGAAAGATACTTTTTAAGACCAACATGTTTAGACAATTAGCAAATATGGGCATTGTAGTTCAAGATGATTATTTTGTATACCTATTCATTTAATCCTATGCATATTTAAAGGGAATGGGCATGGACCTCTGTGGTAGGGCACCCTCCTTAAATAACTGCAGAAAAGTCATTAAGTACATTATTTGAGTGAATAACCTCAGATATGTTATTCACTAGAAATAGATTAGCAGCTTCACAGACAATGTGATCTTGTAAGAACAAATTGTAAGTGATAAAACACTTCTGTATGAGTGCGTTATGTGTGGTTTGTATACACTTGTGTGCAGGTGTGAATACCTCACACATTTGCCTGTGGAAGTCAGCGGGGACCTATAAGCAAGAATAGAGAGACCCCCAAGTCACAAAGGTTCCACAACTTCCCTAAACAACCTCTCCAGCTGGGGACTAAGGGCTCAAATACAAGAGCCTGTGGGGGAACATTTGGAATTCAAACTAAAATAACCTGTAGATATGGTAGGAAATAGTCTCTGTAGGTTAAAAAGAACTAGATAAGGAGTACTTTAGGAAAGAAAGAAGAGAGTGGCAGAATGTTTAAAGAGGTAAAAAGAAGCATTTAAAAGAATCAGTCAAATGTTTTATCTCTCTTGTTTTCATTTAATGGAAGAACTGTGACTATATATAATATATATGCACTTATTTTGCAACATATAAATAGGTATATTTTCAGCCTATTCAATTCTCTCTCCATAGCTTAACAATATGTACCGATTTGATCAGTAAATTATTAAGCTACATGCTGAGCTCGATAATTAACTAGCTAAACCAAAGTGCACAGTAGTCTTTTTCCCTAAGCAACAGAATCTGTGTAGTATCTATTTTCTTTCTGAAATTCTCATAGAACAGCTGCTAGAACCATCTTACTTAGAATCTTACAGTTCTATGTAAAGTGAAGACATTTTATTTCTGTGGCATATTATGACAAAACATTTTAGGAGGCTGCCTAACGAATAGCACTTTCTAAAATGACCAATACGAATTCCAGAACCTGTTTCATATACTGAAATTGTATGACTAAAAATGGCTCACAACGAGTCTAGCAAAATGCTTGTTTTCCAAAGATAAAGCTTAGCTTGAAGGGCTGAGTTGATTAGATCTAGAATGAATTTCTAAAACCCTATAGTTTTATACCTTCCTTTAGGTTAGAAAATAGAAGTGTAAAATAGTTGTGACTGTTCTGATTTGGCTCAACTACAATGGTTTCTCAGAACTTCATCTGCAGTTTTCAACTGAACATATAGTGTTCTTTCTCCTCTACTGTTTGTGCCTTAGATAATCAGTATACATTCCAGTAAGGAAAATGAAGTGAGTCCACTCCAGCATTTGCTGTGTAAAAAGTTCCTCGTGATTTATTTCAGAATTCTGGATATAATTGTGTAGAGCTACAGAGGTGTGCATTTTGTGTAGATGTTAAAATTATTATGAGTGAGAGTGTTGGAATTCAGTACCCAGGACTGGGAAGGCTCATTAGAGACCACACACCATAAGCAATACTGACATTTCTCCCTCTAATACCATGACTCGAGTTTTTCCAAAAGTTGCTGGGGAATGTGCTATATCAACTTGCAGCTAGTCTTGGCACAAGTGCATGTGCAAATTGCAATTAGTCATTTATCAGTGTTAAACTAATTAGTGAAAGGGCAAAGTGTCTCTGTGCAAATAATAATTATTTAATCTGGTTAAAAATGGAATTGATATAATTGCTAAGTGAGAGGTATGATATATTTTGACTTTAATTATTCATATTGCTGTAGAAATACAGACTGAGTTGTCTGTGTGAATTTATTCTGTATTACTGTACTTGTATAGGCATGTATTTTGGAAATATCAAAGAATTAATATTAAAATTAAAACAAGTTTGATGAGATGATATATATGATAAATACTATATATAATATAAAATATAAAAGAATAAAATATAAAAGAGTATATATATATAAGTATATATGTATATATATATATATATATATATATATATATATATATATATATATATATATATATATATATATTCTTTTTTCCTTTTTTTCCCCCGAGGTACAATCCCACTCAAGCCCAGGCTGACCTGGAATTCACTATGTAGTCTCAGGCTATCCTCAAACTTATAGCGATCCTCCTACCTTTATGTCCTCAGTGCTGGGATTTATATTTTGATTTCTAAAACATGTTACAAGTTTATTCAAATTGATTTTCTTTGCAATTCTCACTATTGTTAATTTATTTTTTTAATAAGTATAAACTCTGTATGTACAATTCATGTGTTGTTGCTATTATTTCCCTCCTCCTTGCCCCCATTCTACTGAAGGCCCTCCTCAGTGGGATTTCTGGAATGCTATGGAATGGGGGACTATGGGTTGTGCAAGCAGCAGATAGTTAGTTGCTGGGGAGGCAACGCCTCTGGATATTCTCCCCACAATGGCTCTTACAGTCTTGCTGCCCCCTTTTCCCCAAAGTTCCCTGAACCATACTGGGTGAGTTTTAAGTGTGCTTTAGTGTGGAGATCTTTAGCAGACTCTGGAATTCTGCTTTGGAACTATCTTCCTGTCTGTCTCCATCACCTGACGCCTCAGGATGTCTGGCTCACTGTGGAAGCAGCACTCTTGCTCATCTTACCACTTGCTCTGTGGTTTGATCGGGGCCCTAGCTGGTGTGTGAGGAGTGGCTCTTCTCCTTCCAGAGTCAACTGTCATTTCTGGCTTTGTTGTTGGAATTGGGTTGACCCCAGTTCTCCCTGCCTTCAGAAAAATAAAAGATTCTTTAATAGAGAATGAGCTCACTATTTTTTAATATTTTATTTTAAAGGAGAGAGGGAGAGAGGGAAAGAGGGAGAGAGGGAGAGAAAGAGAGAGAGAGAGAGAGAGAGAGAGAGAGAGAGAGAGAGAGAGAGAGAGAGAGAGAGAGAGAGAGAGAGAGAGAGAGAGAGAGAGAGATTGGGCATACCAGGCAATCTTGCCACTGCAAATGAACTCCAGATGTATGGATGCATGCACCACTTTGAGCATCTTACTTTATGTGTCTACTGGGGAGTCAAACCCCACACCATCAGACTTTCAAGCAAGAGCCTTTAACCTTTTACCACTGAGCCATCTCTCTAGCCCCAGTTTTCACTACTAATAAAACAAACCCCTGCAAGGCTATACAATTTACCCCATATAATTAGTAATTGCAACTGTTCCTTAGCTTAAATTTTCTTTCTGCTCCAAAATATATTGATAAATTAGAAATTTCATCTATTCAAAACCAGAAACATTGATGAATCCATCTTGAAACTGTTTCTTTTTAACAAATAAATAACACAACTTAAGGTGAATTGTTTTAAACTGGAACTTAGTTACTTTTAATGGCTAATTTTCTCATAATTTAAAGTGTGGTATAAACATTAAACACTTCTGAAGCCAGGATATGTTGAAAGCAGATTCAAATCTAGGTTTTTATTTCATATTGTTTCCAAGACCCCAATGTAGAGACATCCAGATGGTGGAGAGTTGATCTACATATTAAGAGCTGAGTATAATGGAGTGCAAATTCACTAAGTAGTTTAAGATACAAAAATATCTAAAATTGAACATAATCACAATATGATTTTTTAATCATTTTACACATTTTATATGGTCACAGTCTTTTAAGTATCTATAATATTTATAATGGGTAGGTCACCTTTCCAGTTCTAAATTCCAATGTAGAAAATAATTTATAATGGGTAGGTCACCTTTCCAGTAATAAATTCCAATGTGTAGAAAACAAGCTAGTGAGAATTCACTCCAATATCAAAATTTAAAGTATATTATTAACAACCTCAAGTACACAAGAGTAAGAACAGCTCCTAATTAGTCCAATTCCATCTTGAAGGATTTTAGAAAGAGAAGTGGTCTGGCTAAATGCTCCAGCTGAATGAGGAGTGGAGGTGGTGTCCTGGGGATGGACGGAGACACTGAGTCCCTGGGAACAGCCTTGTGCTTCCCTGTTGGAAGGCAACTCCATCTTGAACCTGTAGATTCCAGAAGGGATCCACAGGCTTAGATAGTACATTTCATTAAATTGTTCTTAAGGCAAAATAATAGCCCATCAGTTTAATTCTTGAGAGATTGAAAAAAGGAAGTGCTGTTACTCCTTACAGTTTCAAGTCTTCAAAATATTATTGTGTTTTAGAAGTTTCTACATTAAGTCAGATCCTGCTTGATGAAAACTTCCCATGTCCTCTCAAGGTTGTTGTTGGTTTTCCAGTATAGAAATGTAATGAACAAAGCAATTGTACCCGCATTTTCCTGTCACTAATTGGGCTAGAACACCTTCAGTATCATGAAGCAAAGCTCCAGAATGCACGAAGGTCAAGAATGACAGCAGGCATTTCAGAAAACAGACTGGAGTTGAAACAGATGACAAGAAAACACCTTTTTGGGCTGGAGAGATGGCTCAGTGGATAAGGCACTTGCCTCCGGTGCCTAAGGCCCTGGGTTCAATTCTCCAGGACCCACATAAGCCAATAAACCAGACCCACAAGGTGGTGGCCCTGGTGTTTTCTCTCTCTCTCTCTCTCTCTCTCTCTCTCTCTCTCTCTCTCTCTCTCTCTCTCTCTCTTTCTCTGTATCTCTCTGCTTGAAAAATAAATAAATAAAATATTTTTAAAAATAAAGAAAACACCTTTTGCCAACATACATATTTTTAAAGAAGAGAGAAAGTGATTTTTCTCTTGAAAGCAAGACCTGCCGTGGTAGTTTGACTATGAAGTGTCCCCACCAAGAGCTCACACTCTGAAAAGTTGGTCCCCAGATGATGATGCTATTTTGAGAGATACTGGAAACTTTCAGAGGTTGGCTATGCATGGAGGAAACAGGTCACTGGGAGGGTAGGCTCTTGGGGTTACATTATCCATGGGCTCTTTTTGGTCTTTCTCTCTGCTGCCCATCTGCTTTGCATATCTGTCCTCTGCTATGTGCTCCCACATGTACCTAAATGCATGGGACCCATGCCCATGGCATTGTACCTAATAGCATGGGGTCAAAGAACCAGGGTTTGAACCCTCTGAAACAGTAAGGCAAGGTACATCCTTCTCCCTTAACCTCTTGAGTTATTTTTGTTGGATGTTTATTCACAGCAAAGCAAAATTAAGTCACACGCATATACATATAAACATATATTTTATATTATATCAAATATAATTATTTTTAAAATGTGTTCTATAAATTGTTTTTTTTTAAATTTGCAAGCAGTAAGAGACAGAGAGGAGACGTAGATGGGGGTGGGGAGGCACTCCAGGGCTGCCAGCCATTATAAAATAAACAAACTCCACATGCATGCCACAGTGTACATCTGGCTTTATGTGGGTACTAGGGAACAGAGCCCAGGTTATTAGGCTTTGCAGGCATATTAGGCTTTGCAGGCAAGTGCCACAACCACTGAGAAATCTCACCATCCCCCATTGTATCATCTTTTAAACTAAGACAAAGCTGTAAGTATTAAAGATGTAAATAAATCTAAAATCCGTTCTTGGTCCTAACAATTTTATTAAGTTGAATATTATTTGAAATATATAAACTTTGAATACAATGCATGGCAAACTATTGAATGGAATTCAATTAATGGAAATATTGTTAGTGAAATTTTAGGTATCAAAAAAGCATTCGACAGATAAAATATTAACTTTTACTCCAAATCTACTTTCATGTGATATATTTAATTGATAAAAAATCTTTTTTTATTTTTTCCAGGAAAACAATTTTAAAGTGTTATTAATTTATTACCATGGGTAGAGAGGGAACGAGATGGGGAGGCATGCCAGAGTCTCCAGCTACTGCACACAAACTCCAGATGCACGTTCCCCTTTGTGCTTCTGGATTTATGTGGGTAATGATAAATCAAACCTGGGTTATTAGGCTTCGCATACAAGCGCCTTAACTGCTGAGCCATCTCTCCAGTCCCATAAGCCATTTTAAAAATATTAAAATAAGAATGATGCTAAGCTTTGGAGTTTTATTGATGTTTGTTATGACAAAATAATCTCTGAACTACTTTTGTACATTTAACCCACTTGGGTGACTTAAGGACTTGTGCTGGTTTCTTATTGGTTTGAAAAACAATATATCTGACTTAGTCCTATGGCAGATCTGAAAACCTAGCTCAAACTCTGGACTCCAGTGACTTCAAAAACATTTGGCTCAAATGAAATTTAAATTCAAAACAAGGTTAATTCTAGTGAATTTGGATTTGTTACTGTAACTTTAACTAGAAGGTCAAATTATTTGAGTCCACAAGGTTATGAAATTAAGTTGTTTTGTTGCAAAAAATCAAATGAAGAGGTTCTTTTTTCCTAATATTTATGAGAAAATAACAACCTTTAGGAGTTGAATCCTTTCTTTGAAAATCCTTTAGTTTCTTTTAAGACAAAAGACACAGGGAATTTAGCAGACTAGAGTATCTGAAAGGTCAGTGGGACCAGTCTCCTCCATCAAGTGAGCAGTTGGGCACTTTACCAGAAGGTGATCTATGGTTGCTCAGCTATCTGTGACAATGCTATCATTTTCTCTTTGCTACTTCCAACATCCATATTTCTTTTAGCGTTTTAGATATCATTTAAGATCCAGAATGGCACACAAAAATGAACACAATATTCCAAATGAGTTTGCATCCAGGCAATCATAGTATCACCATTCCAATATCAGAATAACTAAAGGACATTGAATTATATCTGAATTGTTTATAACAGGATAAGCCTCGGGCATCCCAATAGGTTTTTTTTTGCTAATATTCCTCATTCATGCAATTCTTCTTCAGCTAAAAAGGGTTTCCTTAGTTATAATTAATTTTATTTGCACACATTTTATCAACATGTTTTATCATTACCTCATTCTAATTGTTCCAAGACATGATCAACCCTTGGCTTCGAAGTAAAGCTTTCTCCATTCCAGCAGGTCATGCCACCCATACTATCTCTCTCTCTCTCTCTTTTCTTTTTAAATACATCATTTAATTTTCTAACAAAGTGGGTTCATATGGTATGGGTTCATACAATCTTCACTTTTGCTTGAAGTGCAACTGTTTTCTCTTGTGAAGAGTCCTTCCAGTGTCCCTGATGTCCTGTAATGTTCTCCCCTTGTTACTTCTAGAAGTGGAAAGGGCAGGACCTTTGCACCCCTTCTAGATAAGCTCACAAAGTTATCGGTCTGTAGCGCTAATAAACACCATCTTTTTAAAGCTATGAATATTGCAATAAATTTGGAGTTAATTATGCCAGTGTAACTTATACTGATTTGACATTAAGCTATTTTTGATTTTTATTTATCCTCCCCCCTTAGTGTGAATATTCTTGCTTCACTGCATACATATTAATGTATTTGAATGTGGGATGATGCCCCTGACCCTAGAGTATTACTTAAGTACCTGATATTTACATTGTATTAACTTTCTAAATCATACAAGTCACTGAAATCTAAAAGACAATTTCCTCAAGAGAATTAGATTAGGAATTCCAAACACACACTAACCTTGATAAAGTGAATTAAATCTATCAAACTATACATCACTGTCTTTAACATGAGATCTGCTGACAGAATGCGTTTAAAAGAAATTTTACTTTTAGAGAATAAATTAATATGTATAACTTTCAGAATTTCTGTTTTATACATGTGCTGACTTTTAATTCATTAAAGCCTCCCAACTTGTGTTAGCCTGGCAATTGTGACTCAGGCAATTAATGCCATATTCACTTTTCAGTCACAAATTTAATTCCTACAAGTCCTGATAACTTTTAAGAGTAGCATTGGGCAACCCAGGTGATTTTGAGCAAGGACATCTAATAGCTATTGCGTTATCAAGGATCAACTAGTTTGCAGTCTAGAAATTTCAGGATAAGGGAGGTAAACTGATCCATGCTGGGACTGGTACACTGGTCTTTTTGTTGTTGTTGTTCTCAGCTGGAATAACAAAGCCTCCCCCTCTCTGCCTGTGTGGTCTCTTAGACATCACCAGGTCTGCCTGCACAGTCGCTCAGTTTCACTCTTTACAGGTATCAATGTATAAATTGGTGAAACTTAAACCTGCAATGCTGTATTCTACCCCAATGCTCGCACAGCAACTGGAAACTCTCAGAGGCAGTCTTTTAATTTCCCTGCCACCCACCCACCCTCCACCTGGGTTTTCAAGACCAATCAAAACACAGTCATCAAGATGCCACCGTGATTAGCAGACAGTTATTACTTGACAAAATAATCCTTATTAACCAAAGATCCCCAAGCTAATTATTCACATTAATAAAAATACAGATATACAATTCTGAGAAGTTTTTAAAGTCCTCTAATAGAAGTGTTTTCTGTTGTTTGCATGGTGTTTCATTCAAACATGAAAAGGAAGGAGAAAACATCAAAGTGAAAATCTATATGAATAGATGGGTTTTATGCTTATGCCTTTTAAAAAGATGATTTTGTTCTATAACATTCAAGGAATTCTCTTTACATATATTAATATTTATCATAAAGGAAATAAAATGTTGAATTATGTAAATTTTGTATTTCTTAATTAAAAAATGAATCACTTTAAAAATATTTATTTGCAACCAAAGAGAGATAGAGAGAAGAGAGACAGAAAGACAGAAAGGGTGCCCCAGAGCCTCCAGCCTGCAAAGGAACTCCAGTTGCATGAGCCACTTCGTGCATCTGGCTATACTTGGGTACTGAAGAATTTAACCCTGTTCATTAGACTTTGCAGGCAAGTGCTTTATCTGTTGAGCCATTTCTCCAGCTGCAAAATGAATCACAATTTCTTATCCCATAAAGGCTTATCAACCATAATTATTTATAATACAAAGCAATAAATATTTGTTGTTTTAGGATTTTTAAATACTTGTTTAATTAAAGAATCAGAAGTCTAGAACTGAAAAAAAATGGTTTCTTAAGTAACATCCCTATCTTTTATCTTTAATCATTTTTAAACCAATGTGAAATGTTACATCAATATCACAAACTTAAAAGCGTCAAGTGACAGAATTCCAAGTTAATGAAATGGACTCTGTTATTACTGAGTAACTTGGTTTGTAGACGTTCTTTTTCTTACTCATATCAAACTTTGTCCTTCAAAAGTTTAAGAGTCTTAAACTGTAACTTTTGAATAAACTCTGGATAGCCTTTGCTTCAATAAGTATACATGGGATATCAAGTATCCACGTGGGCTTCAACAAGAACAACTAATCAACTGTATTGACAGTAATTTATTTCTATGCTTAGAATCAGTTCTTTGCACACAGTAAGTTATGTAAAGTAATTTAAAAGGATTAAATGTGAAAGGAATGTTTGGATTCCTTCTTACCTTGAAACGGATGTAAAAGTGAAGATTTAATCACGTTAGGCAATCCCATAAATATTGCTCATGGTAGCAATCATACAAATTAAGATCATTTAAACATCTATTATAGCTTCAGCATATAAAAACCCAATCCAGTGATAGATTCAAAATGATGCCAGGCAATATTGATTTGAAGGAACATTAATCAAGGAAATGAATCAATGAGGCCAAATGTTAAAAGCAAATTAAGATAAAAAATCTTCAGCTGGTTCATTATCAGTGAATATCACATTTGGGGCTTTTAGGAGGTAGAGAATTGGGAGAATGTTGGCAAAAGTTTTATAAGATATTGAAATTATTTAGTTATGACAAAATTATGATAATTAAGAAAATTTTACTTTCTTGCTTCCTCCATTGACTAATGTAAGGCGAATAAAGATGACTACATAGATTTCTACAAAGTAAGACAACCTTGTCTCACACAGTTGCAGTGATGATAATGAAGCAAGGAAATCATTTGTGGTCTCCACTATTTTCTTAATCTCTATTTTTGCTCCCCTGCATAGCACTGGAAGGTCAACAGAAGTGGAATCCTAGAAACAGTGAATTCCTACTGCCTATGATTCACAAATCCCAGGAAGAATAAACACTAGTTGCATATGGAATCTTTATAACTGATAAGTTTGAGTAAAAATATAGCACCATATAAATCACCTTGAAAAATCCTAAATTATAAATCTCAGATGTAAATGTACAACTCAGGTCCTTTGTCTTTTGGGGAAAATTGGCTTTATAATAGCAGTTTTAGGTGAAGCCAAAGGAAGAAGTGATATTCATGGATAAGTTAGAAGGTAAAATGAATATATTATAAAGTGAAAGTACCACCAGTTAGAACCAAGATCAAGCATCAATGATTATTAAAAAAGCAAGTTGTAGCGTCACCCAAGCAATACAGCAATTGAAAGGTATTTACTCTAAATTCTTTGAGGAATTTGATTATATAGAAGTTTTCTGAATAAACATCTTGAGGTTACTTTGTATTTGATGCAACAAAATTTTAATCCATAAGAAAGTTGTGTTTGAGAAGAGGTAAAAGAGAATGATTTGTCATTTCCCATCAAAACACGAGATTTGAACAAATTTTATTCCAGAGAGGAGCCATTTTTTCAATTAGCTATTCTAGAGTTTACTCTCATCAGTCTGTGAGAAGACCCTATACTGAAGGTCAAATCCAGGTTTGTAATAATTGTTGAATATAAAAGGAGGCATAGATGTCTGATGAGTTGCAAACTCAAGATGAACCCAAAATAAAATAAGATGAAATGCAATGAATGTAGCTTAGGTTTTACTCAAATAAAAATGTTCACATTGACACTGGTGTATCAAGAATAAAAAGAAACAAAAAACAAGGCTGCCCACTATTTCATCTGTTTGTGTTGAGTTTGGGACCATGCTACATTTTGCCTTAGGTGCCAGGGCCCTTGACCTCTGTGAATTTTCAGGTTACGTAGAAACCTAGAAAGGCAGGCATTTTCTTTGATAAAAATGAATGCAATGATATAATATGGCAATTTCTGAAAGAAGTATAAGAGAACATAAAATAAAAGCATATGATCTAAATTGTATTAAAGGTGTGTCATTTGCCCTGATATGAAAATTTAGGAGTTAGGGACAGGGATCATTCCCATGATCACAGACAATCCTATGAGTCAGAGATAAAAGGGTAGATGTAAGACAGAATATGATTTTTGAAAAATCTAATAAAATAATCTCACCAAAACAGTTTTATGAAATCCTAGGTAAATGAAGAGTGCTAATAAATCACAATACCATTACTTTATTGAGGATTAATATTTGTGACTGTTAGGTTTTGTTGTTAACTTGATCTTTTAAATTATCTTGGGTGGGTCTCTGAGGATATTGATAGGAAGGCAGCCTCTCAGAAGGGGGCAGGATATAAGGAAGCACAGGAGAGTTAGAAATTAACATCCCTTCCTGTGTGGGCAGTGCAGGAAGGAAATTTCAGAGACTCAGGAAGCCATTAAGTCTGGGATAGTGTTGCAATACCTCATAAGGGGGGAGAAGATTTCTCTCCCTCAGTCCCCCTGACTGTTTTGCTTGTGTGTGTGGTATTGGTGATGGGTTTCTCTCTCTGCTTCTACCTGTGAAAGGGAGCCAGCCTCTTTCTCCACAATGGAACTTCCCTTGAATCTCTAGCTTCAATAAATCTTTTCCTCCTATAATTCTGGCTTGGAAATTCATCCCAGCTGCATGTGGCTGACTACATCAATACTGAACATACTAGAGAATGTGGTGTCTTAAATGGCATGTATACTGAAAGAGAAATGGCACAGAAAAGATTAGTATGACCTATACTCTAGAAGAACCCAGAAGTCCAGAAGTCTCTGTTGTTTCGCATAGCTCCAAAAGAGAAAATGAAATTCATTCATTATTATCACTCATCTTCATAAAAAAAAATTATGAAACCATCCTGAATGGGCAGTTGAAAGATTGAAGAATTCCTTTGTTTACACAAAATCAAAATTCACCTGACAAAGCGCTTATTACTGACACAGGGATACATAGTAATTTTACAGTGCTGAGATCTGTCAGATGTCTACCTCCTAAATAAATTAACAAAGTGAACAGGGTGAGCAGTACGACAAATCCACACCATGTGTGTCTTGATATTGGTGCTCTGAAGAGCATGAAGAGTGATGTTCCTAACAAAATTTATTTAATCATGTTTTTTAAAAGATTTATTATTTATTTCCAAAGGGGGGGGGAAGAGAGAGACAGAGACAGAAACAGAGAGACAGAGAATATGGATGTGTGTATCAGGGCCTTTTGCCACTGCAAATGTATTCCAGTTGCACAAACCACTTTGTGTATCTAGTTTTACATGGGTACTGGAGATTTGAACCTAGGTCAGATCCAGGCCAGCAAGCATTTTCAATTAAGAACTTTTAAGTGCTGAGCCATCTCCCCAGTCCTAATCATCATCTTCATAATAATAATTAGTATTAATTAATAATTATCAATTATTATTATTAATTAGTAATAATTATTAATTATTATTAAGAGAGAGACTGAGACTAGTGTACCTGGGCCTCCTGCCAGTATGAAGTCCAGATGCATACACCACATTTTATGTCTGGCTTTGTATGAGTACTGGGAAATCAAGCCTGGGTTGTCAAGCTTTACACACAAAATTTGTTTAACCACTGAGCAATCTGTGTGTGAGAGAGAGAGAGAAAGAGAGAGCGAGCGAGCGAGAGAGAGAGAGAATATGGGAGCACCAAGGCCTCTTGCCACTGGGAATGAACTTCTGATGCATGTGCCACTTTGTGCATCTGGTTTTTTATGAGTACTGGGAACTTGAACCCTGGGCCATCAGGCTTTGCTATCTAGTGCCATTAATCACTGAGCTATATCTCAAGTCCCCATAATCATAAATAAATCATACTGAATCATCAGAATAAACGAAAGAGAGAGCTATTATGCAAAACTCTTGATTTGTATTCTTCAAAATAGTATTTTTATCAGATATGTGAAAACTAAAAACAATGGGAAAAATATGAGATTTGGAGTATGTATGACATTTTGGGATAGGAAGATAGGAAACATTTTCTGATTTCCAGCAGTTCTTAGGGAAATATATGCTAAGGTAATCTTTTCACATGATTTTTTTAAAGCTTTAGAAACCATAGTCTTGCTATTTAGTCAAAATGAATACAATAAAAAAATACAAAAAAATCAGTCTGGTTGGATGTTTGTGACAGAAACATGAAGCTGACAATACTTATTCTCAGCATTTTCATGAATGTTGAATTTTCCCAGTAGTCACTTAAATTTGAAAAAAAAATTGTTTTGTGTCTAAATATGTGACCTATTTTGGAGAAAGTTTCATAGCTGCTAAGAAAAATGTAAATTCTACAGCATTTGGATGGAATGTTTTGCTGATGTCTGCTATGTCCATTTGATCTGTGAGGCAATTTAACCTGGATGCTTCTCTATTTATTTATTTACTTTTGTTGGCATAACATGTTGATTGGTAAGAGTGGGATATTGAAGTCATTAACTCCTTTTGTGCTGGGATTTATCTGTGACTTTATATCTAGTAGGGTTTGTATGATGAAATTGCTTATAATTGTGCCTGATGCAGATGCTTAGATTCATACCATCGTTTTGTGGAATTGTTCCCATAATCAGTATAAAGTTACCTTCCTTTCCTCTGCTGAACATTGATTTAAAGTTTGTCTTGTGAGATATCAGAACAGAGACACCTGTTTGTTTCCTAGAGCAGTTTGTTTGAAATACATCTTTCTGTCCTTTCACTCTGAGGTAGCGTCCTTTAAGATAGATGTGTATGTTGGATGCAATGAACAGAAGGAGCCTTTTGTCTATTTTGCTACTCAGTGTCTTTTGTTCAGGGAATTTAGAACATTCATATTCAGAATTAGTATAGAAAGGTATGTATAAATTTATGTCATCATTTTTGATAGTGTAGTGCTTATTTTTCTATTCCTCTCATTAACCATTTTTAAAGCATAGTTTATTCTTTCCTGTGGTATCATGTATGTATGTGATTTTCCTCCTCCTCCCAATCTAAAGGATTCCTTCAAGTCTTTTCCGTAGAGCTGACTTAGTGGTCATAAATTCCTTTAGTTTTCTTTTAAACCCATAAAATGTTCTTTTTCCTCCAACTATGACAGATAACTTTACTTGGTATAGTAGTCTGGGTTGGCACTTGCCTTTCCAAACTTGAAATACATCATTCCAAACTTTTCTGGCTCTTAAAATTTTTGTTAAAAATTTATTGTTACTCTGAGTTACAACATTTAGTCGTGTTTGCCTTTATAAGTGTTTTGGTACTGTTTATCTGCTGCTTTTGATTTATCTTCTTTGAACTGTATTTTTACTACTTTAATTATAATATGATGAGCGTCTTTCTGGTCCTGTTTGTTTGATGTTCTAAGCACTTCCTGTGTCTGTATTGGGAGACATGATGTATTGGGAGAGATGACGAAGAAGAGGTTAGAATGGGAAGGAAAGCGTATGAGTTGTGCATGATAAGTGTAGTCGAGAAATTACAGTATTAGACTTAGTGGAGAACGATATAGGAAAATCCTAAAATCCAACTGAGCAATATAAAATAATAAACAAAACAATTATAAAAACATAAGAAGGAGTGAACATTTAATAAAAAGGCACTGGATGTAGAAAAATACTATAAATGACAAAATTTTTCATTAAAAACAAATGATCAAAAAAGAAAGGATATGAAACATACACTAAATTAAGTCAGTCTATGTTAGTATTTTTTTCCTTATTAGGATAGAGTTTGGATTTTTTTCCCTCCTTATAATGTTTCCTTTAGCTATCTTCCCTCTCTTGGAGGGGGGAGGATGCAAATTGTACTTCTAGCTCAAATCTGTAGAACCAGCTTTGGGGCATGCATGGGCCCAGTGCAGATCAGATCTTTTAGGGGAGTTTCTAGACCATCTGCGCTTGATTATGCAGATATTTCCCTCCTTATTACACTGGCATCTTAGTTTGGCACTCCTGGGCTTGGCTGGGCTTGTTGCTAGGGCAGGGGGAGAAGAGAGTGGGAAGCTTTGGCATCAGCTGTCTCCTATTCCAGGGAAAACCAGCCCATCTCTAATTGGACTAGAGGCCCACTCCACAGGAGGGAATATGTGCCTGGTACTGAAGACCTAGTGAAAACCTATTGTAGGGGAAGTCTTGAGCCCTAGCGGAGTAATGCCTTCTGTTGTCTGGCTAAAAGCATTTATTATGCTCACCAAACTGGCTTTGAACACTCTTTTCATAAATGTAAATACCCATATATTAATTCTACTCTCACTTTTGGCTAGAGAAGCTTCTGTTTTCAGATGTCTAAGACCACTGGGATAACTCAATAGACACCATAGTGCTAAGAAATGACAGTGGAGTGTTCAGCACTGGGACATTTCCCAAAGCTCAGGGTCTGTTGCGGAAGAGGTGGCAGAAAGATTGTAAGAGCCAAAGGAAGGGTAAGATTATAATTAGATAATTATAATTGCTTATAATGCAATTTTCCAGGCACAAATGGCCTTGATATTCATGACATCACTTGTCCAACATTATCTACACACGACCATCATAATTGGAGGAAAAGATGATGATATTGAAACAAAATAGAGAATGGATAGGAAGAGGAGATATGCTGGAAGGTTTATTTGAGAAGGGGAAAGTGGGAGTAGGGAGGGAATTATCATGGTGTATTGTCTATAATTATGGAAGCTGCCCATACTTTTTTAAAAATAAAAACATAAAAAATTTTTGCTTCAAGCCCGCTGGTCCAATTTCACTTCCCCAGCACACACATAAAGCCAGATGCAAAATGGTGCACACTTATGTAATTCCAGAATGCCTGTGCCAATGGCAGGTGCACCCAGTTGAATCTGGAAACTTGCAGGCCAGCTAGACTTGTGAAGGTACAATGGAAAACAAAACAAAACAAAACAAACAAATGTACAAACAAAGGTAAGGGAGACACTGTCTCACATAATATGAAAGGAGAGACAATGGATGCCCAAAGCTTGATCTCCCTCATCCACTTGTGCCTTCTGGCATACACGAGCCACCGCACACACATTCACATCCACACAGGCATACATGCACATGCATAATGAAAAATAAATGGAATATTAGAAATGAAAAGGGAGAAAGAAATAATTGTCAACAGGAACCCTGGTAATATTTATTCCATGATCTCAATTTTAGTTTTTTTTTCTAGAATTTCAACACAACCAAAATTAACTTGACTGAGAGAGAGAGAGAGAAAGAGAGAGAGAACAAAGATGATGAAAATAAGAAAAGGGAGACAAATGTGTGTGTGTTTGTGTGTGTGTGTCTGTGTGTGTTTGTGTTGTGCCTCTGTGTGTGTGTGTTGGCATAGACATATATGTATGTAGCTGTGTGTGTCCCATGCATATTCACAAGGCCAAGACGAATGCCAGATGCTCTCTAATAACTTATCCATGTATTTCTTTGAGGGAGGTCTCTCTCTCTCTCTCAACCCAGAACTGTGTCCACAACTGAGCCCCAGCAATTCTCTCTTATCTCCTCCCTCTGCTCACCAAGTTTTCAGTGTGGCATTGCCTAGCTTTTCACATGGGCTTTAGGGATCAAACTTGGGGAATTTCAGGTCCAAACCACCCTTAAGCTTATGTGACAAACACTCTTTGACTGATGAACCAAACTCATGAGTCTCATAAATGAATTTTTATAAGCAAATATTTATTTAATGCTTCTATGGAATTTAAAGAGAGATTATATATGCCTATGTTTGAGCAATTAAAAATAATTTTATCAAGTTGTGGACTAAAAATAGATCATCTAAATGAACATGTCTTGTGGCCTTTAACAAATATCTGTGTGTTGGGTATTACTCTCACTCTTAAATGTTAATACAGAAATGAGTTCATTTTCCTTTTCTTTATTCTTAGCATCTGAGATAATATGTGCAAAGTATTTCAGAGCATGATGACTTAATATAAGAATAGACTGCAGAGACTCTGAAGAAAAGGTTAATTAGCATGCTTATTTGACCGAATCTCAAATATCACATGGCCTTTAACATAATTTCTCAGTATGCTATAAAAATTTACAATCCAGATTTGTGAAATTGCTGGGATTAGACCATTTCTTTTTAGATGTGGCTTAGAAAGTTATCAAAATTTATCTGTGGAAAAATATGAAAACATGGTCAATCATACATCATATGTGTAGTGATCAAAATACATTATGCAGATGTATAAAATTGTTTATACAAAGTTTAAGAAGTAGTAATGTTTGAGAAATGTAAGTCCCTTGCCATGACGATATGTGACACAAATAGTCTACTTCACAGTTAGCATTAAGGGTAGAATATAAACAGATAAAGATAATAAAAATCAATCAGGAAAATGTGAACACAGTGTCTAGGCGAAATTGAGAATGCTTGTGAATATCAACTTCATTGCTCCCATTCATAGGAAGGCAGTCTACTAGCACAAAGGAAAGGTTCCCATTCTCATTAACTTTGGAGTAATAAAACCAGTTTATAACAAGTCAATCAAATTGCTACAGACATCCCATAATTAGTCCTTATAAGTAAAAAATCTGTCCTTTTTGCAAGCCTAGAGTATTCTTTTGGGTCTGAGCCATCCTGCTTCAGACAACAGGCTGATACTAATGAGCTAAGGTCTATAACTGACAAAAGGAGAAAATCAAATTAATTGATACCAAAGCTGTAGCATGAGTTCATCTTTCACTGCTTTAATATTACTGACTGGTGGCTGGATGCCTAACACTGAGACATTCCAGATAATTTAAAAAATTGCTGCATTAGTACCTGACAGTTTGAATTTTCTATGACTTCTGGTTCTGTATAACTGGTCACATTGGCCTTCATTTCTTCTATGTATTTTATATCTTTTTATTTTTATCTGTACTGATTATGCCTTGATTTCCTAATTCTTTATGCATTTAGTTACATATGACAACCACATTAAATTGGCAATTAAGCACCATGGCTTAAGACTATGTTTAAAGTCCTTGGACAAACATTTGAGAAAGGGTTAATTAATAATTAACATCTACCAAATGTTTCCTTAAAAAAACAGACAAAATCCACCACAATCATCATAATCAACATAAAAATCATCCTCTAAAATATGAGGCGTTCCCTTATGTTGTCCTAAAAGCTTATATTTATATGATTTTTTTCCCAAAATGTACAGAGGACTGTGTGTGGTATTATAAGCATTCTGAGGTTGCTTTCACTTTCTTTAATGGAATTCTCAGCATATTCTTCTAAAGCTGTTGTGAAAATAAATCATAAACACAACTGAAGTTTCAAGCCCCTGGTTTCACCTGAATTCTCTTTCTGCCTACATGTTCATTCTTTAGAGATTATATTATCCTACTAAAAACAGTAGGATATCAAACTATCACTATAAACATAATCACATAATTATTTCCATGAAGTATGAACTATCTAGGTGCCATGCCATTATAGAGATGGTTTTTTTTTTTTTGTATTTAGTATGATGGTAAGTTGTTATGGCTCACATTGAGAAGCTTATTTAAAAATAGCATGGTTGAAACAAGAGCCGAAGTACTGGTTTGAATTTATGAGTATCATTGTCATTTTTAAAATATTTTATTTATTCATTTTCAAGCAGAAAGAGAGAGAGAGAGAGAGAGAGAAAGAGAGAGAGCACACCAGGGCCACCTTGTGGGTCTGGCTTATGTGGGACCTGGGGAATTGAACCCGGGGCCTTAGGCACTGGAGGCAAGTGCCTTAACCACTGAGCCATCACTCCAGCCCATCATCGTCATTTAATGTACAATTGATGAATTTAGTCTAAAATATTTAATCTAGTATAAAATGAAACACATAATATCTTTGTAAAAACTAGACATTTCTGACTAGAGCTTGCTTGCAAAGCCCAATGGCAAGTGATTCTCTAGTACCCCATGTAAAAGTCAGGTGCACATGATGGCACATGTGTCTGGAGTTATTTGCACCTGGCCCTGATCCCCCTCTCTCTCTTAAAAAAAGGGGGGACGTTTCCTCATGGTGGGGAAGCATGGCAGACCTGAGCAGGATGCCAGAGTCAAAGCTCCACATCAGAAGGAAGGAAGCTCCCTAAGCAGTGTGTTTGGAGATGAGCAATATTACTCCAAAGCCCAAACTCCTCAACCCTCATTCTCCAGCAAGGATCCAACCCCTCAAAAACCCACAACTTCCCCAAATTTCTACCAGCTGGGAACCTATTGTACAACACATGAGCCCATGAGGGGATATTTCATTCAAGCAACTATACTTCCTTAATTTGTAGCAGGTACTGAGATAAGAAAGGTGAGTAACACAACAGCCAAGGTTTAAAATGGGAAATCGTTTACTAATAGTACATCGATAATGGCAGGTCAGATTTATAGTGAAGATCTGTTAGTATTATAATAAAGAATCCATGTGTTAAATTGGAAAACCTTTCTGTATAGTTATTATTATTTACTTTACAATAGGAAGAGATGCATTTATCAAATATAATGGTTTATTTTAATATAAGTGGCAATATTTATGATTTACAGAAATTAGTCAAGTGATTCAGAGATGGCATCATTTTTCTCCCCTCTGTAGAGAATAGTGCAGTGTGAATAGACTTAAAAGGATATCTATTTTTTTCTTCTGGCTTAGTGTATCCAAAATACTATGTACATCTGAAATAGTGATTAATAGCTTTCCTGGGTTGTTTCAAGTAATGTTTTAAAAGAGGAGCTAGATAATAGTTATTTAGGTGTAATCTATCATTTGTAATAAAATCTATTAGCTTAGATTTTATAGTTTTCCTATAAACTAGATAGTAAGAAGTATTCAAACCATAGAATTTTGTTTCCACGGTCTTCTGGTTAAGTTTCTGTCTTTAAATAGTTGATAGTGGAAAGTAAATGCTGTAACAATTTGTCTTTTGATCATATGAGGGAATAGTCTTACAAGAACATGTATTTGTGAAAAAATAGATCCCATTTTAAGTTCCCTAAGAAACTATTCCCAGAGTCCACTGAGTCCAAGCAAGTGTACCTTTTATACCTAAGTCAAAAGTGTTTCAAGCCCAATGAGCCACAGAAATCCAGGTATAAGGGATCAGATATTCTTGAAGAAAAAATTCACTATGAAAAGGACCCAGAATTCTAATGGTTCAGAAAAGTCTTTTTTAGAGCTGGACTTTTTATCTAGTTTTCAATGGAATCCCTAGAGCAATGGGATTCATCTTTAAAAAGTGTATTCTGAAAAGCAAAAATCTTTGATAGCTAAATGGAATTTCCCCTACTGAGATTCATTAGAACTATAACTGTGGGTTTTATTCTTGTTTTTTTTCAAACTTTGCACATATTAGGAATGCAAAATGCTCTTATTCTTCTCCTGTTTCTTTGCTTAGCAACTCCCCAACCATAATGTCATAAATTTTATACTTCATGGTATTTGTTTCTGAGAAGAGAGAACAATTACACTTGCCTTTGTCTTGCTATTGAATGGCTCAAATGTGAGGGTCAAAATCAAACACAGTCTTACCTGGTACATCTGTTAAATAAACTCTAATGCCCATTTCTAATATGTAAGTCTCTTGGCATAAATAATCAACACTTTAAAAATCTCTTAGGAAACTTTAAATAATGTTTTTATGTGAAAATATGGTCATTTGTAAATATTGACTCAGGATATATTACTTAAAGAATTTATCATCACTCTAAATCACTACAAAATAATTTTAAAAAAATGAAAATATCTTGCTATCTTGAGGAGAGACAGACTCTGAACTGTGACATCGACCATCCAAGTGATCACCAGAGTTGATTTGGCTGCTCTGGCTAGCTAGGTGAGTGTCCCTTCCTTCCTTCACCTTTCCATGAGTGTTCCTCACAAAGCTGTGTTCTCAGTGGAAAAGGATGACCTTCCTTGAATGGAGGTTAAGTGCCAAAGCAGAGTCATAAATTTTCTAAAATACAAATAAATATATTATACATAATGAACTACTAAGAAGTTGGAGTTGGATCTTATACTAACCCTATAAGAGACATGCACCTTAATGTCAGTGGAATGAATGTAAGAATGACAATAAGAAATAGAGTTTTGCGTACACAAACACTGATTAGTAGATAGAAAATTTATTTACCCATTTTTTTGAATAGTAACTATTTGTGAAATATGAACTACTCTGAAAATAATTTTAGCTTAATAAATATTAAGAAATTAATTATTTACTCAAGAAATTTTCAGAGCTTGTAAATATATTATAAGCATTTTATACCAAGAAATTAAATTAAAATCCCTAAATACAAATAATTTCATGTGTGCATATGTAATTATTATAAGGTGATATATTATCATATGCTAGGAATATGGCTTGGTATATAAAATCATCTGTAATGATTGCTAAAGAAATAATAAGTTTGGAAAACTGTATCTTATATTAATATTTATTAATGAGGTTAACCTATAAGTTCTTTCTGTTTCCCTCAGGCTCTACATTCTTTTTAAACTCCATTAACTTCTAAAATCCTGAAATTGCAAAGGACAAATGAATTTCATTAAAAGCTATTCATCTCTCTCCAGAGTAACGGTAAAACCCAAGTAAATGAGTTCAAAGACTACATATAATTTCTCTTTACAAATTCAGATACTGTTGTAAAGAAATTACAACTATGTAGCATCAAACTTTGAAAATTTTTTGTGAATCCATTTATGAAAAGTATAATAATAGAAAATAAACATACTAACTTCAACCTATAATTGATAATTTGACTTTGGGGGTAGAAAAGTATGTGACTTTATAAATTTAGCATTGCAATAAATTGAAATATACAACTGCTATTTTCATTTAAAGGATTCTATAATGAGTACACATTGCATTATGTTTTAAGTAGTTCTAAAATGCACATAATTGATAAACTCTAATCTTTATAGAATCAGAACCACTTGACAACAGAGATAATTGAATCACATAGATGAATATTTGTTTGGCTGAATTTTCCCTATGGAGGATATGATTTTATATATGTACATGCTAATTATTGTCAAAGACCATTAATAAATAAGATAATTACTAGATGTCTTAATGAAAGTTAAAATTAAGTTTTTACAACCTTTTAAGACATCCAAATATAGGACAATGAGATTTTATGCTAGGAAAGCTTAAAATAAACTAACTTGGTTTAAATATTACAAAATGAAAATAGTATTATATGTAATTTAGCTGTTAAAAATAATTAACTTTGAGCTGGGTGTGGTGGCACATACTTTTAATCCCAGAATTTGATAGACAGCAGTAGAAGTAGCTCTGTGAATTCAAGGCCACCCTGATACTATATAGTGAATTCCAGGTCAGCCTGGGCTAGAGTGAAACCCTTCCTCCAAAAACAACAACAACAACAAAAATCAAAGTCATTACCAAAAAAAAAAAAAAAAACAACCCAATACTCCTAAGAAACACAGACACTATAGTTCTTAATCGAAAGCATCACGGAGTGCATGCCAGGAATGCAGAACTGATTCAATTCTAGAATTATTATTCATTTAGAATTAACAGATGGAAAAGACATTTGACAGAATCAAAACTCTCAGCAGACTAGCAGAAAAGAAGAGATTCAGCAGATGGGGGGGATGAGGGAGGGGGATGGTAGGCGTATCATGATCATGGTATATTGCTTATGGAAGTTGTCAATTTAAAAAGTTAAAAAACTCAATTAATTAGATATTTTCTGTAAATTCCTTGAAAATGACTGATACATAACACACATGCAAAAAATTAAATGAATAAAAAATTAAATGAATGTCCAATGCATTCTCAAAGAATGATGGACTCTCTGCAAAGTTTTCAAATAACATAAATGTATTTTTATCTAATAATGCATTCTTATCTCTCATTCTTATTCATGGTTATCTAACACTAACACTATACATCTGTCCTATAAAGTATATTAATTGTGCAACATGTTTTTATGAGAGAGAGAGAGAGAGAGAGAGACTGATAACCAGTGCTATATTTTAGGCAGATTTGACAAATTGCATGCATTGAAATTCCAGTGTTTTTCTTATAAAATTAATACACTTTATTTTTTATATCATATTAATTATTTATTGATATCTTTATTATCCATAATTAGATGCATTGCAAAGATACATTTATTTTTATTTTAAACTCATTTATAACATAGGCATAATGCATTGTCCAGATTACAATAAAGTGAAAAGCCCATTTCAGAAAAGAACAGTGATAATGACATCATAGACAGGTAGATATACATTAATTGACATGACAACACACAGCATCACTAACCGGCATTGAGGGTTATGAGAAGAATAATTTATTAAACAAACCTCCAAGACCAGAAAAAACACAAATATTTGGGAGAAAAGTGGCAGATATGTGACACAAAGTCATTTTTTGATCCACTTAGCATAAATTCAATAACATCTAATAACTAATACTGTAGTATATATAAGAGGATAATGTAAATATATGGTAGATCTGAGTAACAGTGCACATTTTGGGTAAAGAATTTTTGGTCCTCAGAACCTTTACTCTGCCCTATGTACCATATTACTGATCCCTTTAGAGATTAGGACTTTTTTCTTCAGCAATGATAATAGCCTATTTAAGTAGTACTTAAATATTTACTCTATGATATCTCTCAGCCCATGCACATGATATATTTTTATTTACTTACATTTTAAACCTTTCACTTTTGTTTCAGAGTTTATATTCACAAATTTCTGAATCTTATTTGATTTGTTTCTAGTCATTTTATCATTTTGATAATACTTTAATGCATTTCATTTGCCTTTATTTTAATTATTAAATAGGGAAATATACTTCCTTAAATTACTCCCTAAATCCAGAAATTAATTTAAAAACATAGGCTTGGGAACTTTTGTAACTATATACAACTTACATCATGGTTAATGTAAAAATTATTGTGATTTTATTTTTCTAACATCATATGATACTTAGTTTTTTTTCCTTTTTGTATTTTTTAACCTTCACTTTTCTTTATTTCTTTTTTGTTTTACTTTTTTATTGTGTTGAAAGTATTTCTTGCTCATAAACCAGTTGTACAAAGCCTTCACATTCTCAAATTAAACATGATATTGCCTATATGATCTCATAAATATTCTTTGCTAGATTTACAAATTATTCTCTTTTTTCTTTGTTAACATTTAAAATCATTATAAAGTAATGAATATGTCCTTTGTGCCATAGGTAGGCTTCCACCCCGCCCCCTTTGGGGCCCTATCTACCCCAGAACTTGTTGTACAAAAGGTAGGATTCTATGGAGTCAGATTATTGTTAGTTTAGGTTCCCGTACATCTCTTCCCTCTGTTGCTTCCACCCTTTGCAGTTCACCTGAATCACTAGTCATATTTACTTAGAGTTTGGTTTAACCTGATTAGAAGCCACAGACAAGAGAGAATATGCAGCACTTGTCTCTCTGTTCTTGTGTGAGTTCACTGAGTATGATCTGTTCCAAATCCATCCATTTTTCTTTGAATTTCCTTATGTCATTATCCCTAATTACTGAGTAGAATTCCATGGTGTATATATGTACCATGTTTTTGATATCCAATCATTTAGTGATGGACATTTAGGTTGGTTCCAATTCCTAGCTATTATGAATTGAGCCGCTATTGTGCAGATGTCTCTGTGCTGAAACGAGGAGTCTTGAGGATAGATGCCCAGTAAAGGGATAGCTGGGTCAACTGGTAGTTCTATATCCATCCTATTCAGAAGCCTCCACACTGCTTTCCATAGTGGTTGTACAAGTTTGCATTCCCACCAGCAGTGAAGGAGGGTTCCTTTTTCCCCACATCCTCGCCAACATCTATTGTTGGTAGATATTTTTTTAATGATTGCCAGTCTTACTGGAGTGAGGTGGAATCTCATTATTGTTTTGATTTGCATTTCCCTGATGATTAATGATGTTGAACGTTTTTGTAAGTGAGAATTGGCCATTTGTGTATCTTCCTCTGAGAATTCCCTGTTGAGCTCAGAGGCCCATTTTGTGAGAGGGCTGTTTGATATTTTATTATTTAATTTATTGAGTTCTTTGTAAATTCTAGATATTAGACCTCTATCTGACCTTTGGCTCCCCGACCCAGTAAGCAATTACCGACCACAATGATCAGAGTGACCCATATGGTCCCTAAAACAAGACAAATTTTTGTCACAGCCTTTGAATACCCACCTTAGGCAAAAGAGAAGAACCTATTGCTGAAGATTCCACAGACTGATATCACAAAACATTGAGAGACCCTGCTGAATCCAGAAATGGAATCAGCTCCCAGATGGGCAGCCTGGGTAATGCTGGATGGTGTTGCAGAATTTGCCAGGGGAACCAGACCAACAATATCCTGACAGAGCAGGAGGCATCTTCAAGTTACACCAACCGATGGCCTGAGAGTGCAGAACACACTGCTATATGGCACAGACAAGCAAGTCAAGAAGTGCCCATCTGTGCAATAGTGGCACCCAAACTAGGTGGGTAATCAACAGCTGGCTAATTGGCTATGAGATCTGCTCAGAGGCAGGGAACCCCTGACTGGTAAGGGGACCCAAGGCAACCTTGAAGGGGAACCAAGAACCCCATCTATGTTGGGAATTCATCACTAACCACAGGTCCTCAGAAAGGCTATACCCTCCAAACGCTCACCAACCTAGCAATATTTGTATCAATTGACCAATAATCATCTCACTCTCCGCTGGAGACTCTGTTTGTATCTTTCAAAAGGCAACGAGAACCGGGGACAACTGAACTCCACCAAAGGGACCTGATTTGATGGGGGATACCCAAGCAGGAGACGATTCACCTCAAACTCACCATTTAGAGCCCTAAAGCAACCTCTAAGGAAGTGAGATGATGAGCAAAAGAGCTTCTCCCACAGCAAGGCAGATAACCTAGAGAAGGACAATGGAGAGAGACACCAAGGGTGCCCAAAATTAATAAGGATGCAAAATTTAAACTCACCCACTATGACTCAGGGAAATTTGCTGAAGAGGGGGTGGAAAGAATGTAAGAGTCAAGGGGGGGAGAATACCTAATGCATATGAGGGATTGTTAGCATGGATTCAATGGCTTTATCTAAGATCCTATGATACTGAGCATATTGTTGTATTAATATATATATATATATATATATAATTCTAAGCCAATAAAAATGTTTAAAATAAAAAGAAAGAGAATGTGGGCTCAGGGAAGGCTTCCTGATTTGTCCTGAAGGATGAGTAAAGAATGATTGTGGGGAACATAGAGAAAGGGTTGGACCCTGGAAGGTTTAGAACTATGGGATGCAGAGGATGAGGCTGGGGTTGCTGTGGTGAGAATGGAGAGGAATAGGATCACTATTAGGCCTTTTGTTCTGGAGAGTTTTAAAGAGGAATGACGTGTGCCAGTTTGCATCATTTAGTGGTCAGTAAGATTGATGATTGGATTTGCAGAGAGCGGGGAGGTGGAAGGGAGGGCGAGAGAAAAGAGAAAGAAAAACTGGCTACCTCTGGTGCATTTCATAAACTAATCTATGGATAGATCCATTATGTGCACCAAGGAGGGACCCCAGTGGGTAGGGACAGAGAAGAGGGAAACAGGGACATCTTCACAAGATTTGTTCATGCAATGTATATACTTATTCATAATAAATATATTTAAACAATGATTTAAAAGAATCATGAATGTGCAATTAATTATATAATTAATATAATGCTTCTCTCCTTGATATGTATATAATTTTTCCTGTACACATATTCATTTGTGATTAAGCTACTATAGATGTTGAATTATTCTTTCTTTTTAGAGTGAACTCCATTTGAAAATATGTTGTCTTTATCTGTAACTCGATTTGACAAGTTAATAACTTATTTAGAATTATTGTCTCTATCTTTATGTGTCAGTATTACAATTTTTTGTCTTACAATACCCTGTCACATTTGGATATCAAGCCTATGATTGGTAGGTATTAGTTTAATTCTGTTTTCTGAAAGAGTTGACTAAATTTGCATTAATTTTTTCTAAATGTTTGGAATATTTCACTGAAAGAGATCAATGGAGTGTTCTTTGTAATATTTTTTATTTTAAAATAATAGATTCAATTTCTTTACTATAAATTATATCGAATTATTTTATGACAATTTTTGTCAATTCATTTTCAAGGATTTTTCTTATTTTGTCTTGACTGTCATGTGCATAAGTAATAAAGTTGTTTATGAAATCCTCATTCTTATCTTTTTTATTCCTGATCTTATATTCCTGACTAGAATTCCCCAACCCTCTTTTGGATAAGTGTAACTTGGGATTTGTCAATTGATCTATTCAAAAAGCCAACTTCTGTTTTGTTGAATATATTTATTGTATGCCTTTAAAAGATCAGTGTTTTCTAAAATGATTGTTATAATTTTGTTTTTCTTTAACTTTTTGAGATCCTTCTTCAATAATAGATTTTGGAGGGCATAGTTAGAGCATCATGAGTCCCAAATTCAACCTGAGCTGCTCATGAGGTGGTTTACCACCTAAACTTCCCAGGGATACTACTGGCAACTGTAAAACTGATGGTCTGACTCACAATCAACCTTCCACCTCCAATATACTCTTGCTAATGCAAGACCACTTACAGCTAGGGCAGAAGGCTGTGTGGCTGAAATCTCAGGAGAGGCTTTCCTGCTTCTCCCCATTCTTTCTGTAAGAGAATTGAAGTGACTTTCCTACCACTATGTAAGGACACCTTCCAGCTACATTGAGCTTTCCTTTCAATGCTAAGGTCTTCTCTCGGTTATCTTTGTGGCTCAACTTCATGAGGGTGATGGTCATGTCACTTTCAAATTAAAAAGAAAAACATGATCAGAAGAGTTAACTTATATTTTTCCAATCAAAACTTCCATTTATTTATTTATTTAAACTTAAATATATGAACATTGTAGTAGTTTGACTGGATGTCCCCCAATAGATTCAAAAGTGTAAAAGTTTTTCTCCAGCTGCCTGGCTGGAGGAGGTGTCACCTAGGCTGGATTTTAGGCTCTAGCCTTAAGGTGATTCTGGGGTGGATATGAAATTCTAGCTCTCCATATTCAAAGAGCAGTCGGAGCTGAAGCCTGGCAGGTCCATTGGAGCTTGCTTTTGGAGGTGCTGTGCTGGGTCTCTCTCTCTCTCTCTGCCTGGATCTGTGAAATGGGGCCAGCCTTTTCTAAAACTACCCTTGGAGCTGTTATTTCAATAAATACTTTCCTCCCAAAACTGTGCCTCATTTGGAGATTCATCCCAGCAGCATGTGGCTGACCATGACAAACATATTGAAAATTGGTCATATTCCCATTTCCCATTTAGTTATATTTTTTAGGTGTACTCTCCCCAACCCATATTCCACTGAGGACCCTCCTCAATGTACCAATCAACCTCTGTCAGGGAAATGCATCAAGGTACACCTTCCTACCCTTTGGCTCTTACATTCTTTCATACCCTCATCCACATTGTTCCTTGAGCCTTGGAGGGTGTGTCATAAGTCTCCTTTTGTGCTTAGATTTCAGCAACTTCTGATTTTCTGCTTTGATGAGTTTTAAATCTCAGTGTCTACACCATCTCTGGAGGAGGTTCTCAGGCTTGCATTTCGAACAGCACTCATATTTATTTTGTCACTCCCTCCATATGTGAACTTGGATATGTGATAGAGATGACCTGTCTTGTGTTAGGCAGTTGGCTTTTTCTTGTCATATTGATGGGCCTTGGGTCTCCTCAGTATTTGCAACCATCTGTCAAAAAAGGAGTCTCTAACCAAGAGAGAGAGCTGCGTAGGTCAAAGGGGTTCAGAAAAGACATTTAAAAGACTTTTTGTTGGTTGTAACCTCTTCTGTTAGCATAAGAAACGTGGATTCAGAGAAACAAGTATGAATTCCCTACCATTGGGTCTCATTTCCAATCAGAGAGCAATTGATTGCCTGCATAACCTATGTGCCACTATTACACCAGTGGGCACAACTTGCCTAGCTGGTTGATTTTGTAGCTTGGAGGCTCCACTGCTTGTTCACAGTCTCGATGACGTTTATCCTTCAGCAGCTTGCTTAGTGCTTTCCAGCAGTATGAGGGCTAGGTGGCAGGGAAGTGGCTTCCATTTCAGTTATGGCATGATCTCCCAGTACCCTGTGATCACAGCTTTTGGTGTCTTCAGCAATAAAGTATTGCCAGTTAGATCTGGTACGTAACCAATTGCTTTGGCAATGGCCTGTGGTGTTTCTGGGCCTCATGAGCTTCCCTGATCAACAGTTTGTTGTAATGGATAACCCAATTCTGGCATTAGGACTTACCAGCAATAACCTTGGTTTTAGAGTAAAGCTTTTTGTTCTGCCCAAACTATACCTATACTTTTTCTCTTTCTCTCCTTGCCATATGTATATCCCTATCTCTTTAAGAGTATTGTACCTTTTATTTGACTAATAAAGAGGTAGGTTTCTATGGTACTTATGCATGTCATTGTTTATCTGTATCCTCTCCTCCCCCATATACCTGTCCAATTGGAGCCTTCCATCCACCATAATCCTTTGCTTGCCTATCATCACCTCCTCTGATCCCTTCCATTTTCTCTTCTCTCCAAGCCTCATTTAGGTTCCTCAACAGTACTACTGATGCTTACTATGAGTTATAAACAAATCACACTAGGATCAGCATATGACAGGAACATGTAGCAGTTGTGTTTCTGAGCCTGGATAACCTCAGTGAAGGATGGTGCAGCAGCAACACTGATGGACACAACTCTCAGCAAGAAGCGAAGGCAGGCAGGCCAGCAAGTCTGCTGTTTTCCTCCAAACTCTTTATATCTGTCAGAAGGTGCCACTCACTCTGACAGAGTCAATCCTTTCTGCTAATCCCCACCCAGACCCACCCAGAGACATGGATCTTATTTGATTCTACAATTCTTCAAGTTGACAGTCTTATCACACAGGTAGTCTTGTCAATAAATGATGAAAAGATGAAGCTAACACACGTGGCGGCAAAAGCCAGAACTATGAAAAATTAGTATCTAACTTTAAAGGAATGCTACTTAGAAAGTCAGGAACAATTTAAAAGCGCAAAGAATGTGACAAATCTGCAATGAGTAGCTGTAGCCTCTGTCTTGTGAGAAGCATACAAGTGCTAGCTTACACGTGCTGGGGAGTGGGTGCTGAAGGATGTAGCCAGAAATAATAAACTAAGACTAAAGTGTAATAAGATTTAATGTATCGTGGGTACTTAAGACTAATAGAGAAGTAAATTAATGAAGGGAAGTTAGAAATATAAATTAAGCAATGACTGTGTCACTCACAACTGTGGTAGATTAATTTATTAAAACTCTTTCCACTGGAATATATAAAGAACCATGAAAGATGATCTAGCCAAGTTCTGTATTTTTGTCTTCAGGGGCCATAGTTTTTACTTATTTAGAGATTAGCCATTTGCTTTTCACACAGACAACAAATTTGTTTTATAAAATTTCATGTTGATTTTAACTGGTCTGCCAGATTTTCCTCACAGACTGAGGCAAAACATATCCTATAATATCTGATTAACAGTGACTGTTAAAAAAATGGTATATGTTCTGTTTAAGGATACTGATTATTTTCCTCTTTCCCATTTTCCAGAAACTGTCTGTCTCATGTGCTAATGAGGTGGTGGCATGAATTATGAGATCCACACAATGGAAACTTACACTTAAAAGGTTTTGGAAAAATAATCCTTTAAAAAAGTACATTAACTCAAGTTACCAAACTTCGATTGTGGAGAATTTGCATATATTATTAAAACCCCAGTTTTACATATGAGGGCTACTGGTTGTATATTTTTGCCAACGTTTTACATTTTTAGAAAAGTGAAGCTACATATCCATTCAAGTATAGGGTGCGCTCATTACTTTTTAATTAAATTTTATTTTTAAAACATTACACTCTTATTACTGTTATTTTTTGCTATTATATATATAAATATATATATAAATTCCCTTTAAGTTTACTCTTGTACTTTGTAAAAACACATTTTCATACATATTCTCCTTCTGAAAGAAGTTGTAAAGAAAATACTTCTGTTTGAGTTACAGCTGTATGGGAAACTTACTATTAACAATGAAGGTTTATGCTTTTTCAAGCTCATTAGCCCACTCCCATTCTCAGGACTCCCCTTTTCCTTCTTGATAAATTATCTCTATTTCTCCTACCTTAAAAAAGAATGAATGTGTTAACTGCATACTTATTTGTAGCCTGAATTAACCATACGCAAGACATTGTAATATTGTGGTGACTAAATGGGAACATTAACAGTGAGCTACATCAGAAAGAGTTGGGTTCATTTCTCAGAATTCATTGAAAAACAGTCAACTTTGCTCTTTGTTCACAAAGCACTACAGACTTCAATTTTTGACCTGGATGGTATTGACCTGTTGGCACTCACATGATCCTTTATTTGAATCTTAATTAGTAATATTAATTCTCATATTGCATATTATACTTCACACAGTAATAAACATTACAGAATGGCAACAAAGTGTTAAACAGGGTCCAAAGGGGCTCTACTGAAGGCAGAGGCAGAGAGGGTTAAATAAAATATTAAGTACCTGGTCATAGACTGCTCTGAGATGCTCACTGCTGGTTTTAAGCACCGAGGAGGTTCAAGGTGCAGGCTGGGTCCAGGATCAAAGTTCATTCAGGTGGGCAGTGTCCAGCAGGAGGACAAGTGGAAGTCCCAGGGATAAGTCAGCAGTGTGTGAGTTGTCTGTCCCATGAAGCATATTTGGACAGTCTGAAGACAGACTGGTGGGTGCCATTCACCTCAGTGTGAGGTGTCCCTCCTGTGCATCATTTTCAAAGGTCTGCTTCCTCAGGTGTGGTTTTGATACGTGTGTCTATGTGTTCCTGATTTAACTTGATAAATTAGAAGGTAGTCATAATTTACATGTGTACATGCTATTTTATTATTCTTCTGTCCAAGACTTCTTCTGGACACATAATGCTTTACTGCACAAACAAGATGAAGATTTGCTCTGATTAAATATTTCCACTCCCAATGGAGAAAACCTTTACTCTATAAAATGGAAACCCAGACTGCTGTTCTGTACGACGTGGAATAGTTTAGAGCAGGGTTTAGTCTTAAAGCCACAATGCCTAAGCGCAATTCTTACTTCACTGCATGAGGAAAGGACAGAACTAACTTTGGCATTTTCTACCAGTGTCCATTACATTGTGTTCTATGTAATGATACTTTCAATGTATTTATTAAGTTACTTTTGAGATGTGCTATTACTCTGAGCCCAGGTTGGTTTCAGAGTTGTAGCAATCCTCCTGCCTCAGCTCCCTCCCCTGAATGATGAGATTATAGGTATTCACTACCACAGCAGGATGAAAAAATATTTTTGCCATAAGCTAAAATTACTAGCTTGATAAAATAAAGAATCATAAGGTATTTTAAGGAGAATTAAATATAGTAATTTCAAATTGATCAGTGAGGTATATATTCTCACTTCACTATGTGAGTGAGATTTCACTCTAATTTTCATTCATATTTAAACAGTAGCATAATTAATATAAATCCTTTATTCTATTGAAAGAACTGAAGAAAACTTAAAGTCCTTTTCTCAAGAATTCCAGGGGATAGTAATGAAACTAATTGTACTAACAACAGAGGGAATTAGACATTCCTTTCTTTGAAAAGTAAAGTTATAAATGTTATATTTATCTCTTCAGAACAATAACTGCCCTCAGTCCACATTTTAGACTTTTGGTGTAGAAAGTTCTGTTTTTTAAGACAAGCCATCAAATCTGTAAAAGAAATCATTGCTGCAGGTAATATGCAAAAACCGTGGCTCACGGATTACCCAGGAGATAATTTGACAATATAGAATCTTGATCTTTTATCCATTCTCCTTACTAGCCCCGCACCCCCAAGTCCTTTTCTGGAGATTTTCTCAATAAAGGGAGAAAATCAGAATGTCTTGACTCCCTACTTCTGCTGCCCACTTACCTGGCATTTCAGTTGGAGCTCTCATTCAATTTCAGTTTACCATAACTAATGAAGTGTGAAGTCATGTCTAAAGAGAACGAAAGAAAAACAATTGCTCTATATGCGCCCTGACAGACACAGAGCTTTTCCCTGACATATGTCTGTTACTAATTACTTTGAATGGCATCATATAATCTAACAAAATGAAAGGTGATTCTCTATTGTGTTTTTGATTGCTTAGAAGCAAAAGGTATGCATTTAAAAATGTTTTTCCTTAAATATATCTTTTGAGGGATAACTGCTCATTGGACCATTCTTGGATTTTTTCCCAAACGTATTACTCTTCTCTGCATTTTACCCCATAGTGACAAGTCCATGAAAGGAAGATGCTGACATTGCTTGACCTGCCCATGGCCACCAGAGGCCAGGCACACTCGCCATGCCTTCCTCTCCTGGTTTCCTTGCTCCAGCCCAGGACCCTCTCTGCGTTTCCTCAGGGGAGGAATCCCAAACAGGATCTGCATCCCACTCTACCCTGAAGCCCCCACAGCTCCTCTTCTTTGCTGAACTTTTCTTAATTGTTTAGTCTGGGGTCACATAAGTTGTAAATTCCTCGTTTCCTGCAGGAGAAGTACAGAATTACCATAAAATAATTTTCTGACCTTAGTTTTGAAAATATAGCCAATTTTTCTAAAGGTCTTAAAAATTATTTCCTGAAGATAGAAAAATGACTTTAATCCAAAATGTCTTTGCTTTTTCTCTCTTAAATGGAATTGGCCCATGATAAACACTAAGCGGTTTCTTTGAAGGAATTGTCTTTGATGGAAAATGTACTGGATTTTTCTCTTCATAGTCTAGGTCAAAATGAATTATAGTAACTTTGGTATTGATTTTCTTTTATGCTGAAAGTGGTTTTAGAGAAATTAAGTATCATATGACTTACCTGAAATTATTCCCAAGCATGAAATGGATTTTGAGACAACAGGAGAGAGAAGGATTCATATGTCTCTTCTAGATCTTTCCATTAGACTGTTTGGAAATGAAAAGATCATGTAAATTAAAGACCATACTTTTCAATCCCAGAATGCCTTGCAATTAATAAATTGATCATATGAGGTAGCAATGTGTTTCCAAGCTACTCTTGGACTAAAACTGAAGCTGAGTTCTTCTGCTTAGCTGGAGTGCCTGCTGGATATCCCAAAGCTGTCTCAGGACCTTTGCTGTAGGTTTGCGTGGAAATGTAACCTTCCATTTACACAAAGAATTCTGCGCCATGGAAAGGCAAACACAATATCTTCCTTTAACTGCTACATTTCCTACATGGACAAAACTCACTACAACAGCATTGATGGTTGTTTCCCTGGGGATTCATTCCTCTGTTTGTTGTAGAACATGTTCCTGGGACATTCCTGCACTGCAGGGCGCCTGATGCTGCAGAAGTGAGATTTCCTGGTTTACAAGGGCAAATTTTCCAGACAGCCTCCGCAGACCTCTGTCTTTCGGTTCATATTATAGAAATGTTACCCAGGAAAGAAGTTCAAAAAAACAATCCCTAACCCAGAAAGATCCAAACTCTCACAACTGATCATAAATCGGCCCCTCATCCTGCTGAAAAGAGACACCATCATTCCTTCATATATTTTTTATATATGAAAATAAAATTATTTTCTATTTAAAGTGCAGACATGGAACAACAACAACAAAATACAGTCTCAATTTGGTCAGAAACCATATGGCTCTCTCAACCTTGTTGATATCAATTAGATCAAATCTTTGGCTGGACGGAGAGTCTGCATATGTGTGGTGTCCCTGGGCTCAATTATAGGCATGGTAGATTTGAGGTCAGATGAATGGCACAGAATCAGGTCTGCTTTTGATTAGCAAGACTTCTTGAAAATGTTTTTGTGTTTAACTCTGACAGTAAGTTTGCCAGTGTTTGCCTAACCTCTGCCTCATGTACATTGTTGGTGTCCCTTCCTCCAGGTCAACCTCCCACTGCTCCTGAACACACTAGCCAAGACAGGATGCCTGTGTGGTCCTCAGGCAGGTCTGAGTGTGGATCTAGAGGAAAGCTAGACTTTAACTTTGAGTTTTACACATAAGAATAACATATGATAAGTAACTGCTTTCACGAAGACTTGTGATTAGTACAGTGCATGGTATTAATTTCCTCCAATCTGTAATTACTTTACAGTGACATTTAGCTGGTGCTAATTATAGGATACCTGGTTGTTTAGAATCTTGATTGTTACCTTCAGAAATAGACTCTTTCCTATGTTAGAGGGCTCACCATCTTCACCAGGCATACATTTTTAAAGTTAATATTTTGTACTGTGGCAACAAGTTTAAATAATTTCATGTTGAGTGAAGGACTTCTTTAGATTACAACCCAACATAATTACTGTCATAGCTGTTCTTCAGAAAGATACTTAAATGGCCAAGTATTGAAAGCAATCTCATCATAAGCAAAGAAAATTGCTACTTATAACTTAAATATGTAAAGACAACATTGTACCTGGTGACACATTTATGCAAAAAACAAAACCTTACTTTCTGGAAGATTTTTCAAAAAACTTTAAAAAACAAAGTGTCAATGTTAGCACCTGTTAAGAAAAGCGGGGGATAATTGTCCCTGTGATAAGTGTAGAATTAATCACTATATGTCCCAGATACACTGTCCCTGAACACTAAGGGAAACATGGCCACCCTTATATTCATGTTGTCCCTTTTCAAAAGTTAATAATTTAATATTTCTGTGAAAAACAGCTCATTCTCTTCATATTTAAAAATATGTTTTCCCATATAAGTGTATTTATACATCAATCTGTAATAAATTCTAAACCAAGTTTTTCAGCTACATTTGGAGAAAGATCCTAAGAAGTTAAAATGACAAAGGCCATCTTTGTCCTTTCTATGAAGAGCCATGGGGAAAATCTTCCTGGTGCCAGACATGCTCAACTTTCTAAAGATGGACTCTACTCATTCAGGAAGCTATAGGTAGTAATCTTTGATTAATGCAGTGAGAACTATCACCAATTAATTATTGCACCGTCAAAACACTGGTAATTAATATGTACATCTGTCTTAGGATTCTCTTTAGCTATGAAACTTTGCAAATCCAAGGGCCAACTCATACACTGGTTACACCAATATCCTCAAAGGCTGTGGAGCCAGGGTAGAAAACATCCTCAAGAGAATATATCAAGTACCTGACAAGCTGGCCAGGACCATGGGGAAAAAAATCCGAGTTCATAAGCAGGAAGATTTAAGCAGCCTAGGGTAAGATTGAGAAGGGGTTCTCAATGACTTCCTCAGGAAAGCTTGTAAAACACCTCTGAAAATAAAATATTTATTTAATTAAATTCTTGACAATTCAAATTTTTACAGATAGAGTCAATAATTTTTTAAAAATAAATTCTTTCTATTCCTTTCTGTCTCTAACTCAAACCAAAGGATTCCTTCTTTTGTTATTTTTCACAGACATTGAGTTGAACTGAAGAACACCTTTCTTTTCTTTCTTTCTTTCTTTCTTTCTTTCTTTCTTTCTTTCTTTCTTTCTTTCTTTCTTTCTTTCTTTCTTTCTTTCTCTTTCTTTCTTTCTTTCTTTCTTTCTTTCTTTCTTTCTTTCTTCCTTCCTTTCCTCCTTCCTTTCTTCCTTCCTCTCTCCCTCCCTCCTTCCCTCCCTCCATCCCTCCCTCCCTTCCTTCCTTCCTTCTTTTCTTCCTTTTTTCTTTGCTTTATTTCCCCATATATTTTATTCTTTTTCTATTTTTAAGCAAAAATATCCTTTGTGAAATTTTTACTTAGAGACTCAGAATTTCCATATACTTGCATACTTAGAGTGTGGAATGGGGAAGAAATCAAAGAAAATTAAGGACAATATTAATAATTCTTTAGTAATTTAAAAATAAATGGTATATATATTATTTAAGATATGGTCTTATTTTTAATTTAAGATAGGATGACTTAAATATTTATGAAATAGAGGCACTCAGATATAATTCTTGGTTGTTTATCACTTGTTTTCTGAAAAAAATCAATTATTAATTGTTTTCCAAAGAAACAATTTTGCTATCATCTCATAAAAAGTAAATGAACATGTACTATAGGAAGGTACAATATTATATAGACCTACAGGTATCAAAGAAAGAGTTGCAGTTTACAGCTCCTGAAATAATCCATAGTGCTAAAGGAAAGAAGGCAAAACAGCTATAAAAGAGACAAAAAAGCCTTCAGAGATAGAAAGAAGGCATCTGAATGAGAGATAATGTTTAATTAGCAAAAAATTTATTGCAATTTTAAAAAATAGCTGTCTTGATTTTGGTCATTTATTTCTTTGTTAAATCCATTGAATTTAAAATGGTTACAGAGTTTTAAAATGATACAATGATATAATTTATATAATGCCAAATAATCAAACTCATGTATTTCTTTTTTTTTTTGACCAGGTAAGTTGTTTGTTAAAAAAATAAATTTTCTTAAGTATACAGGTTAAGGGCATTCTTTAGTTTCTATATTTTTTTCCTTTCTTTTTTTTCTGTTTTATAGCAAATGTTAACACATGAACATATTCTACTTTGATCATATTCACCTCTTTTCAAGTAGTCCTTCTGTTTAGATGTCTCATTTTTTTATTCTTCCCTGTCCTCTATGTCAAAATATTGATAGATTCAGAATTGTGGATGAGGGTAGTGACCACCACTGTGATTTTATGAATGCACCAGTTAGTTCATGTCCAGGTGACAATTCACCAAAGTACTCCTTCCCTCCCCATGACTCTTACATTCTTTCCACTCCCTCTTCCACAAAGTCTCCTGAGCCTTGAGGAGTTGTCTCCTTTAGTGGAGAGTGCCAAACCATGTCTTATTTTCAGGCTTGTGTGGCTTTGAATCTCCTCAGTGTCCACCACCATCTCCACAGTGAGGCAGGTTCTCAGGCTAGAAGTGAGAGCAGTACAGATATTCTTTCTGTCACCTCCTCTGCAATGTTCTCTGGGTCCTGTTCGGTGTTGTGGAGATGATGTGTCCCATTTCCAAAACTAGGCTTTATCTTTTTTGCTAGATTGATGGGTTTGGGATCTCTTCTCCTCAGTATTCATGGCCATCTGTGAACTGAAGCTTCTCTAACTACAAGTAAAAACCACATCAACCAATGGGCAAATCCATATATGTTAAGAAGATACTTGGATAGGCTCAGTGTATCCAAGTCAGCTTACAGTTCTTGAGATATGGTGCTCAATATTCCTCACAATTTGAATAATGGCTTTAGCATGTTCATCTCTGCAATGAGAAAAAAAAAAAACAAAAATTTTTCATGTTATCTCCATAATTAAATATGTCCATAAATGATTTGCATCTTAATTATTATAATTGTTTCAATGTTGCAGTTTTTATATTATCTGTTCTCTAAAACACCTAAACACACACACACACAATCATGCTCCTTATTGAAAAGATTGATAGGGGTCATAAAATGGTAAAAAATATTTCTACACTGCTGTGTTGGCTCTCCGTGTCTACTGCAAATTAAAACAAGCTTAGTGAAAGAGCACACACCTCTTGATCATTACTTGGGTAATCAGAAATGCCAAATGAGCCACACATAGGCAGTATGCTGGTACTCTAGGAGAGCATCCGTTTCCTTGGCTGGTGGCTTCCCACTTAGTCTGTGTCCCATTTATGGTATCTTCTCTGAATCTCATGTCCTTCTTGCTCTTAGGGGGAAACCTTTGAACCACGGAAGGAGGATAAATTACCCAGGATAAGTTCCCTTCTCAAATTCTTAATTACACCTGCATAGCTGCTTTTGTCAAGATAAGTAACATATTTATGAATCCTTAAAATAAGTGCATGAGCATCCTTGGGAAATCATTATTCTGCCTACCACAATTGTTTGATGTAAAGGGTCCATTTGGAAAAATTATATATACAGCAAAAGTTAGTATAGCATTGAATTGCTTTTGAAATGGTTTGTTCAAAACCTAGGAGGGTAATCAACATCTTACTGATTGGCTAAGAGATCTGCTCAGTGACAAGGAACCCTTAACTGGAACTGGGATCCATGGCAAAATCTTATGGGGACCAAGAACTTGGGCTCCAAGGGGAAATTCCCACTAGCGGAGAGCTACAGAGAGGCTACAAATAATTAGAATCTTGTCAAAGTAACAATGTGTGTCTCATTTAATCTATACTGATCTCACTGTCCCATGGGGACACCTTCATAAGATTTGCTCATACAGTGTATATAATTATTCATAATAAAGATATTAATGAAATAAAAGAAAAAACTCTTAAAATTCCTTTATATTCAATACATTTTATGCTCCTCCCATATTAACTCCATTTCACTTTTTAACCTTTTAATTTATATGACTAATTAATTTATATCTGACTCCCAAAGGACTATGTGAGGACATGACAATAGTTAACGTAAGACAAAGGGATTTCTTCCTGAAGGTCTGTGGAGGTTCCTTATGTCTCTTGTTAATGACAATGTAAATTCATTAGGGCAGGGTAACTCCTTAACTCATGTGGTGATAATGTGTACATCTGAATTATAGAACATCTAGTTGAATGAGTTTGCTTTTAACACCTCTTTCTCTTCAAATTATTTTGTTGTACTGAAATGCTATTAAAATGCATTAAAATCAATTGTTATTGTGGCTCTCATACCCTCCCAGTTTAATCAGGGAGACAAGCATTGTTTTGCTGCTTCTTAAGATTCATCCAAGGAATTTCTCCACACACAAACAGAACACACACACATGAAAAAAAAAAAACACTCCATGAACATAATGAGGGAAAACATGGGGAAAAGATTTGTATCTTCTTATATATTCTTTTTCTGGGAGAAATCTTATACCATTAGCTTTCTCTTTCTTTAATTCCTATTGTTCTTTTGAAAATGAACTGTGTAATAAAAAAGAGGTCAGACATGTGTGTTATGCATTCTTATCTGAATGCATAAGATAGTGGAGATATTTAAATTGACTTTTATCTCAAAAATAAAGCACAGTGCTTTTCCCCAAAATCCAGTGTTCATAAGATTCCTTGTTCCCAGCTATGTCCCACCATCTCAGTTAGCAGGAGCAAATTACTTCTGGACTGCAGATCCCTTGTGTGTAAGCTTCCTCTTTCTTCTCCCTTTAGAAATCAGAAAAGGGTTTTGATCTCACTCATATCAATAGAATATTGTAGATTTGAAATTAAATAAAATATTCATTGCTGCTTCCCATTGAGAGGTATTGCTCATCATAGCACACAATTGTGTAAAATATTAAATGCCAAGAGGCCCCTGCTTCATTTTTTTCTAAAATTAATGATGTGTATACTAAGTTAGACACTAAACAGACTTATAGTTATACTCTGGAATTCACATTTATGGACCTGTGGTTTCTACTATCATGCAACCTTATCTGCCCACAGAGAAGGGAGTTTCCTCTAAATAGTTTTTATTTTAATGTAGATTTTAAATAGGCTTACCAAGTAGTAGGTTTCCATATGACTTATTCCTGTCTTTAGTTTTGGATCACCTTCCATATTCTCTCTCTGATCCCCTAAAACTATCCCTGTTTAACTATTTCCCTCCCCTATTATCCCTCACGATTATTATCCCTCATGTCACTTATGTTCTACTATCCTCTAGAAACCCTACCTCATTCCCCCTTTCTAGGGTCCTGACCTATTAGATACTCACTGAGTAGGTGTGCATAAGAGAAGAGGGGGGGGGATCAGAGAGGGCAATTAGGAGGAATAAGATCCAGTACATTGTATACATGAGAGAAATTTCAGAAATAAAATAATCATCAAAATAATTTTATTTTTAAAATAAAATCACCACAAAAAGATCCTAACACTGAAAAAGCTACATATCTGTGTGATTAAAAATTATCAAGAGTTTCATACATCAGAAAAGGCACTTTATGTCTTTTCAGAGTATTTGTATATATATATATATATATATATATATATATATATATATATATATATATATATGTACATCATTAAATATTAACAGGCCAGGCATAGTGGCACAGGCCTTTAGGGAGGCAAAGGTAGGAGGATCACAGTGAGTTCCAGCCCAGCCTGACACTGCATTGCAAATTTCAAGTCAGCTTGGGCTAGAGTAAAAAACTATCTCAAATAAATAAATAAATAAATAAATAAATATAAATAGTATAATTTTTGGCAGATCACATTATAATTTGTGAAGAGGCATGGTATTAAGCCAAAAATGATTTAAAATTTTACACATATAACTAATGAGAGTGAATTTGCTCAGGCCTACAATTGGCCCAGTTAAGATGTTTAGGAAGGACTAGAGAGATGGCTTAGCAGTAAAGGCAATTGTCTGCAAATCAGAAGGATCTGAGTTCAATTCCCCAGTACCCACATAAAGCCAGATGCACAAGGTGGTGCATGTGTGTGGAGTTCATTTGCAGTGGCTGGAGGCTCTGGGGCACCAATTCTCTCTCTGTGTCTCTGCCTCTTTCTCTCTCTCTCAGAAAAATAAATTTTTAAAAAGATGTGTAGGCAAAAGGACATAGACTACTGTTATCATATCTTTTACACTAAAGGGTAGCTAGAGGGCAGGGAAATGGCTCAGTGGGCATGGTGCTTGCTGCTTCACTGTGAGGACATGAGTTGGACCTGGTAACTGTCAAATGGGTGTGGTGTTCTGCCTGAAATTCTAGGCAGACATGGGATCCCCAGGGCATGCTGGAGAGCTACACAAGCTGAATCACTGACTGCTTCAAGAGAGAAACACTGTCTCAATAAATAAAGGAGAGTGATTGAGGAAAACAGCCAACACAAACCTTTGGCTTCCATATGCACAGACACACACACACACCTCACATATATACACATGCACAAAATGAGGGTGGCAAGGATACCTTGTGATGGTTAGGTTTTGTTGTCAACTTGATCTTTTTAATTATCTTGGGTGGGTCTCTGAGGATGTTTACATGAACGCATTCTCTCAGTAGGGGGCAGGATATAAGGAAGCTCAGGAGAGCTAGAAGAAAACATCCTTTCCTGTGTGGGCAGTGCAGGAAGGAAATTCCCGAGACTCAGGAAGCCATTAAATCTGGGATAGGGTTGCAAGACCACACCCTAAGGCTATATAAAGGGGAAGAAATTCTCTCCTTGGCTCCTCCTGCCTGTTTGCTATTGGTGCATGTGGTGTAGGTGATGGGTTTCTCTCTCTACTTCGACCTGTGAAAGAGGGCCAACCTCTTTCGCTGTTACAGAACTTCCCCTCAATCTGAGTTTCAATAAATACTTTCCTCCCCCAAACTGTGCCTGGTTTGAAGATTCATCCCAGTGGCATGTGGCTGACTACGACATACCTTAATACAATATCTAAGAGAGTATCATAAAACTCTATAACTTTAGACTGAATTTCAACTAGGGCTAATTTTGCCCCTCACCTGGGGATATTTGTCAATATCTGGAAACATTTTAGTAGTAATAACTGGATAGTGATGATTTCAAACATCTTATTACAGTCTACCTGATAGCCCCTTATTAAAAGGAATAAAAAATTGTTCCAAAATTGCAATAGTGCCAAGGGTAAAATAAAAGGTATCAAATTATAAAAAGTATTCAAAGTTTTCCTTTATTATAACTTTTTCTAGAAATAAAAAAATAAGAATAATATAGCATATTTGTTCAATTTTAAACTCCAAGGAATGTGTTTTCTATATGTTATAAATGATCCTGATATAATTAGCCATGAAACTGTAACCACAAACTAGATCCCAGTGATTTTGCACAATTTAAAGAGAATATTCATTGGTTTTCTAATCTGTAGGCTTTATGAATTTTACATAACAACGATTGTAAGCAGAATATTTGCTGCTAGAATAAAGGATCATTTTATTTACTAATTTTATGGAAATTCAAGGAAAGTACAGTATATATTATTTTCCAAAGGTAAGTGAAATTTCATACCTGCTTGCATTAGCAAATCGTTTAAACAATTAAACAGTACTAATAGCTCTGATGTAGCATGCTTGTGCAATAAGGTATGTGAAGAAAGTAATATGTGTTTACATTATGATTCCGACTAAATCTCTGACTTAAATTATTAACATCAAATTGGAGATATTTCTGCTTAGCAGTCAATGTAGTAAAAACAGTCAGTAAACACATGCTATATGAAGGCTAGAGAGTGCATTCAAGTCTCAGACAAAAACCATTATAATCATAAATATAAAGATAAAAATAAAACACTAAAGAAAATAAACCTACAGAATAAAATGTAGACTAAAAGCAGAAAGAAATATAAAGAAAACCCAGAAGTATTTTATGCCTCAAGAATTGAGTGACAAGGATAAAAATTTGCATAGTTATTTCCACCCTCTTCCAGACACCCAAGTTTTTTGGAGGCACATAGATTATCTTTGAGAAAGAAAAAGTGGCATCGGAAAGTACATGTGAAATACAAATGGAAGTCATTTTAGTTCCAGAAGTGATGAAGTGATTGTTGGAAGTTCCAAAGGTGACAAAGTGAGTTACAAAACATGGAAGAAAAATCAAATGGCCTCTCTGTACTCATTTATTCATCTAAAATGGAGACCAGCAGCTCCTCCAGGCTAGTCTTCTCTAGGAAAGAACAGAATAGACTCACTATTCTGAGGATATCCTGCAGCAAACCTTCCAACATTAGGGACAATATTAATAAAGCAAAGCGGTGCCTCTCATTCCTCCCCAAGGGGGCATCTAGACAAAGAATGAAGACAAGCAGGTGATACGCTGTAACAAAATACCTGGTAGACGTGCTGAAGGAAGAAGAGGTTTTGATTGGAGCCTGGTTTAAGGGGATCAAATCCATCATGGATAGGAAGGCGTGCAGGTGGTGTTCCCTGAAGCAGGATCTTGAGGTATGCACTCTTCCATCTGAGGAATCAGAAGTGAGAGTTCTACCTGAAACCTGGGTGGAGCTATAAGCCACAAATCATGCCCAACCCACCACACAACAGCAATCCATTTCCTTCAGCCAACTCTCATTTCCTAAGGATAAACAATTTCCCAATACAGTCCCAATAGCTGAGGAAAAAGTGTTTAAATATATGAGTGAAACACTTCACACTCAAACACTAACAGTGTATACACACACAACACACACACACACACACACACACACACACACACACACACACACGATCATGCTCATGAGGTAGAAGGACTGTCATGAGTTCAAGGCCATCCTGAAAACTACAAAGTGAATTCCAGGTCAGCCTGAGTTAGAGTGAGACCCTACTTTGAAAAACCAAAAAATAAAATAAAATGACCCTCAGCAAAAATTTAAAACTTAAAATTCATTCCTCACTAGACATTATTCATTAAACTTTTTGTAAAAATATATTGGAATAATTGTCCTAAAGAGGGGAGTGGGGTGTGGGAAGGGAATTATCATAGTTTATTGTGTATAATTATGCAAGCTGTCAATAAAAAGATTTTAAAAATTGATAATAGGAAGTTCTCAAAGAACAAAATTACCACCAAAATATATTTCAATTTCTAGATTCTGGTTCAGTATACACGCTGAGTTTGAGACCATTTTTGGTGTAGTTTGCTTTGATTAAAGCTATTAATTGGAATTGCATGTAGAAAATCATTCATGCATTACATTTTACCTGTGGGGAAAACTAACTTAATACTATTTGGAAATAAGAATAATTCAAGTAGCAAACTGAAACAGCCCACAGAGTGCTCTCATAATGGCACTTCATTAAGTCTTTCACAATTACTTAGAATTTGTTGATTGAAACATTTACTACAAATCTTTGCTAAGGAAGCACCTTAAATAAAGTCAAAATGAGCTGGTATATTCTTAATTAAGCAGTCTTAGTGAACAATTAAGGAAGAAAAATACATCAGCATTGTTGTTCTTCCTTCCTCACACTTTATATTGTTGACTTTTAAATGAATTTTTTCATTTATTTACAAGGAGATAGACATATCGAGGCAATGGGTACACCAGGGTCTCTTGACACTGCAAATGAACTTCAGATGTATGCATGATTTTGTTCATCTCACTTTACATGGGAATTGAACCCCAGCCATCGGGCTTTGCAAGCAAACACATTTAACCACTGAGCCATCTCCCCAGCCCTGTGGGCTATTTTTTAAAATATAAATGTTTGGACCAGAACATTGGTCACAGGAAATAGGATTATTTCTCTAAACAATTTTGTCCACCCTGCCATCTGATTGGCTATCCTTGTAAACCTTTACAATGAAGTTTTTTGTTGAAGCTTATTTTGTTTTATTTTATTTTATTTATTTTTCCTTTTGATAATTCTTTATTTTTAATTTCTTTATTATCCTTAATTAGATACACTGAATGAGAGAATAATTTGTTCATGTCCCCAATTCCCTGATTTTCCTTCTCCCTGTCCCCAATCAGCTGGGTATCCTCCTCAGTGGGCATATTGGATCAATCTATGGGGTAGGGGCTTATGGATAGCACAGGAGGCAGTCAGGTTCCCACCCCATTGTGTTGTGCTGATGGAGGCAATGTCTCTGGATATTCTCCCCCACCATGGCTCTTACACTCTTTCCGCCTCCTTTACCGCTCAGTTTCCTGAGTCATGGTGGGTGAGTTTTAAGTCTGCTTTACTGTTGAGAATCTTAAGGGTCTCTGTACTACTTTAAGTTGTCTAATTATTGAGAGTAAACATGAACTAAAGGGGGTGGGCTGAAGAGATTGCTCAGTGGTTAAGGCACTTGCTTCCAAAGCCTAAGGACCCAGGTTCAATTTCCCAGTACCCATGTAAACCAGATGCACAAAGTGGCACATGCTTCTGGAGTATGTCTGCAGTGGATAGAGACCCCAGTGCATCCAGCCTCTCTCTCTCTCTCTCTCTCTCTCTCTCTCTCTCTCTCTCTCTTTCTCTCTCTCTCTCTCTCTCTCTCTATCTATCTATCTATCTCTTCTTGCAAATAAATCAAATATATTTTTAAAAAAGTAAACGTAAACTTTTATTCCATTCCCTGTTCACACGGTCACTGCCTTAAACACCCATTTAAACAACTGAAAAAACCCATTTACCTGTCTGCTGCATTTGGGGCTGACCACCTCCTGCTCCTCCCAGGTGCTCACAGGCTGGCGTTTCTAATACACATTTCTGAAGATTCAGTCATCTGTATCAGAAGCCTCTTGTTTTCTAAAGACAGACTGAATTTGGTGGCATCCTTCTAATGTTTTTTTCATTCTTCCTCTCTCTCTAGGTTTCCCCCAGCAGAATAGTCTCCTATAACTTTGCATTTTGGGACGTACTTACATCTCCCTATGTGCCGACAAACAGTAATGCTGGTGTCCACTTCTTGTTCTATAATCACTTCGGCTCACTCTGATTCTCTTTTAACTTCAACACTTGTGACAAAGTCATGCAAAGACTCCTGTGTCCTGCAGTGTGCAAACACTGTTCCCCTTGCATGCCTCCTCTGATTGATCTCAGCATTTAGTTTTCATCCAGACACTTGCTTGTCTTCATGATTCTACTGAACCTGTAGCCTTGCATATGTTTTTAAAAAAATACTTATTTTATTTATTTGAGAGAGAGAGAGAGGGCAGGCAATGAGAGAGAAAGAGAGATAGAGAGAGAGAGAGAGGAGAGAGAATGGGCATGATGCCAGGCCTTCCAGCCATTGCAAATGAACTCCAGATGCATGTGCCACCTTGTGCATCTGGCTTTACATGGGTCCTGGGGAATTTAACTCACGTCCTTCTCCTTTGTAGGCAATTTCCTTAACCACTAAAATATTTCTCCAACCCCAACCTGCATATTTTTTTTTTTGCCTGTGTTTGTATGGTGTGGTGTGGTGTGTGTGTGTGTGTGTGTGTGTGTGTGTGTGTGTGTGTGTGTGTGTGTTTGTGTGTGTGTGTGTGTGTTCCCCCGTGCCCACACATGTGTGTGCCCGCGGGGGGCACATGTGTGTTTGGATGTGTGTGGGTACATGTGGAGGATAGAAATTGATAAGTTCTACCTTATTTATTGAAAGTGGACCTCTAACTGAATGTAGAGGTAGTCTAGCCAGCCTAGGGATTTCTTATCACCTCCTCCTGAGCACTGGGATTACAGGCTATCACATCATTCCTGACACTGACTCAGGTACTGTGGACCCTAACTTAGGTCCTCATGTGTAGCAAACTCTTGAATGAACTGAGACATCTCCCCAGCCACAACACTGCATTTAACCAATGGGCACATAACCAATGAAGTAGTTCCCCTTATGATTACCCCCCTTTTGAGATAAATAAATGATAGAAAAATGAAAACCAAAATGATCCAAGGTCACACCATGAAAAAGGATCAGAAGTAGAATTCAAACACAAGGAATCAGACTTCACAAGTGCTTCCTTCTCCCGGACAGTCTTTGACATCATCAGGTTGTTTAGACATTGTATCTGTTACATTGTACCCTGATATAATCAGTGAACTCTCAGTCCTATTCTTTATCCCAAAGACACACTGCTGTGATGATATTTTTCAAGGATTACAATGGATAGTACTCAACCTCACAAATCAGTGTCTAGTCAACATAAATATTCATTGCATAAATTCCATAAGACCCTATATCTTCATACACTTTCTCTTCTGTTTCCACAATAGATATTATTTTTGGATACCAGGGTGGCTCTTACTCCCTTTAAAACTCTATTCTTAACACCAAAAAAAAAGAAAAGAAAAGAAACCCATTTATAACTGTGTCTCTGATTAGAAAGCACACAATAATGATTATACACTTTTTTTTCTCTTTTCAAAAGAGTAACAAGGCCATCATGCTCTCATAATAATCTCCTCTTGCAGAAAATGAGATTTGTTCCAGGAAAGTCATTTCTTATTCTTGTGTGTAAACTTTTCACTTGGGAAATGAAGAAAGATTTAGAAGAGAAATACTTGCCTAATACTTCAGAAGCATTGGGGATGGGGGTAATGAAGTAATGATTTCCAAAGTGCTGGCAGATTTGAAGATAAAAGTTGCTGTGAGAGTCGCATAAGAAGGGGATTGTGAGCAAGCAGCTCATTTAAAAGCCATGTACAAGAAGGGCTCTGAAGTGGTTCCATTTAGCTCTTAAAGTCTAAGTGATTATTTTTTGGAGTTTTTTTTTAAAAAGTGCAACTTGGGTAGAAAAGAAATAAACAAGTCATAAATATGTCACCCTCACTAAAAGTCAGCTTGTATTTCCCAAAATTTAAATTGTAGTGAGGTTGGTTCCTCTGTTAGGAAGTAAACAAAAAGTACCCCCCCCCCGAAAAAAAAAAGCAAGAGTAAACATCTTCCCTAACCAGGTAGCATACTTTTAAAACTTAAAAATGATATCATAAAACACACCTCACTCCCCAAATGCTTCAATATATCTTTCAGTAATGGAATCATACAGCAATAGGAATATCTTCATCTATGTGAACTATTTAAAAAGAGACAATTATCAAGGCAGCCAGAAATAATGTTTACTTTTTATCATATTAGTAAAATATTGTATTCAATTAAATCTTACTTCTGCAAAACATTGGATTTCTTTTTTTGTGTGTGTGTGTGTGTGTGTGTGTGTGTGTGTGTGTGTGTGTGTTTTGGTTTTTTGAGGTAGGGTCTTTTTCTAGCCCATGTAGACCTGGAATTCGCTATGTAGTTTCAGGCTGGCCTTGAACTCATGGCAATCCTCCTACTTCTGCCTCCCAAGTGCTGGGACTAAAGGCATGTGCCACAACACCTGGCTTGGATTTTTTTTTAAAAGACAAAAATACATTTTCAGATGATCTTTTAGAGAATTAGATATGTAGCTTGAATGAAGATCTATTGACAAGTATAATACTGTTTCTCAAATACTATTAACTTTTTTTCTTAAATTTTCCTAAATTAAGACATATAATCTAAATTAACAAACCTCACACATTTTCCCTACAGGTTACTTTACTTTCCTATATCTGAATTCAGAAAAACTAAGCTTTCTTGTTTTAAATATAACTTTTTTGTTTTATAGTATCATAAAACTCAAAAGTAACATATACAGTATATGAAAGTATGCAAAGTATATAAAGTGCCTATATATTTCTTCATGAACTCTTCCACCTACTAATAATACCTATCCCAATATAGAACATTGTCAGAACTGGAAAATTAACACTGATGCAATAATACTAACTCTCAGGCATTGTGTATGTGTGTATATAAATACCAAGGTGCTGTAGAAAATTAAAATCCAAAGTAATTATTCTTGAAAGTAATGCAAAAGTATATCATTTAAGAGTGAAACTCAAAACATACTCTTGTGCTAGTCTAAGAACTCTGAAGTGTGATATAAGAAATCCAGTACCACAATAGGCTTAAAATGTGTAGCCCAGGCGGGCCTTAATCTCCTGACCCTCTTGCCTCTGCCTCTTCAGCAATAACCTACGGGAGTGTGCCACAACAAGCTTATAAGATTGAAAGAAAAGTGGATGGACTTGGAGCAGATCACTCTTATCAACTTCATGCAAAAACAAAGAGTCAAGTGCTGCATATTCTCTCTCTTATGCAGTTCCTTAACAGATTGAGCTTGAATAGTAAGAAAAAGTGACAAGTAAATTGAGAGACTGACAAAGGGGATGGAAGGTATTGGGACTGGGGGAGGAAGGGGAGAGGGAACTTATACACTAATGTAAACCAATAATGAATCAATACCATAAAATCCTTATTTTCTTATAGTAATCCCTTGAGGAAGCCATGGGCATCAACTGGTAAGATGGTCCCTGAATAGGAGGGAGCCTAACTCCAAGACAAATTGCTCTGACCTATAACTCCCTGTCCCAGTCATGTGATGTCGCAATCAGACTACACAAAAATCTTATTTCCCAACAGGGACTGAAGCTCGCTAATTGGCTAAGAGATCAGCTCAGTGGCAAGGGACTCTTAACTGGAACTGGGATCCTTGGCAAACTCTTATGGGACCAAGAATATTGGCTCCAAGGGGAGCCAATAATCAGAGACCCAGAGAGAGGGTACAACTATTAGAATCTCCCCTAAATTACCATCTTTGTTATTATTTTTCAGCTTTTCAAAAGCAAGGTGGAGATTCAGAAGTAAGCCAGTTCTCACTTTGATTTTCAAGATCATGGCCACACTCTTCCCAGCAGCCTTCATCCTTGTATCTCCAAACATAATAGAAGTTTATAAAAAAAGAAATCTTTATAGTGTCCTTGAAAATTGGTGTACCCAAAGTGACTGACACCAAAGACAATGCAAGGCCTGAAAACCATTGCGACCACTACTCTGTGGTGCCTCAGTGGAACAAAGCTCCCTTTGTTTGGCTTCATAGAGGAGCTGAGGCCCAAGACAGACTACTTAGCAGAGCACCTTTTGTAGATGAGGTTGAAAGTCCAGTTTCTGTTTCAAGCATGCCATTTGATGTTTGTAATAAAAGGTCCAATCCTAAAATAAAACAAAACAAAATGTCACATTTAACCTATACTGTTCTCACTCTCCATTTTAGATTCTGTTTGTATGTTTCAGAAGGCAATGAGAACTGTGGATAACCCAACCCCACCAACAGGGCCTGAGATGCTACCTGTCACCCAGACAGGAGATGAAGCACACCTAATTTATGACATAGGGCCCACAGGAATCCTTAGAGGAAGTGGCAGATAAGCAAGAGACCTACCTCCAGAACAAGTCAGAGAACCTGTGAAAGGATAATGGAGCCACGCTCTGAGGATACCCAACACAATCCAAAGCAGAAATCCAGAGACTCTTAAGACCTCAACAGTAAAGCAGACCTAAAACTCACCCACCATGACTCAGAGATCTGAGTGGAAGAGGGGCAGAAAGATTGTAAGAGCCAAGGTGGGGGAGAATATCATCAACAACACACGAAATAAAAAACTAGCTACTACTAGTATAACCCATAATGCCCTATCCCATGGTCTGGTAAAACAAGCCCAATGAGGAGGGTGGGAGGGTCCCCAGAGGGTTTGGGACAGGGAGAAGGGAAATGAGGGTACCATCACAAGACTTGCTCATCTAACGTATCTAATTACTGACAACACATATGTTAAAAACAATAAAAAATTAATACAGAATTGAGAAAATAGAAATCAAGCTACTTGAATGCCACATGAAAAGGTCACATGTGAATGCTTTGGTTATAACTCCACCCAAGTTCTTTCTGACAACTTCCTTGCCAAGGCAACCTCTGACAAATGACAGTTTTTCTGGAACCCTTTAGACTGCACCAGAAGATTGCTATCAATAGTATGTGACCAAATAAAGCTTTGTCAAGAGCCCTTTCCAAAGTTCTGCTTACAAAACTGTAAGAAGAAGCTAGCTGCTTGATGTTTTTTAAGCCAGTAAGATATAAGAAATAAAGGACATCCAGCCAGCATGGGGTAACAGTGTAGTTCTTACATTAACATATGATAGGTGATAAATTACTATAAATACTGGTTTGGGAATATATGTATAAACTCATTATCTCCCCAAAATAGTTTTAGAAGTACATGAATTCAGAGACACTTAATGGAACGATTTGTTCCTCACTCTATTAAAGGCAGGAAATAGTAAGACACTTACTGAAATATAACATTAGTACATTGAGTCTCCATGAGTGCTATAGCATGAATGCAAAACTGTCCCAGAGGGATGTGTTTGAGCACCTGTTCCCGAGCTCGTAGCACTGGGTTGGGAGGCTGAGGTACCAGGATACAGAGGTGGGTCATTGGTGGTGTCCTATGAGGACTGTAGCTCAAACCTGCCTTTCATCCTATTCCCTCTGCTTCCTGGTCTTCCGGCATGTGAGGAGGCACTTCCTAATATTCCTACTGCAATGGAGATCTACCCATGACACCATAATGTCCCTCCATAATGGACTGGGTCCCCTGAAAGAGGAAACAAACACAGGCCTCTCCTCCCCTCCATCGCTTCTGCTAAGAACTTGGCATGAATGATGTGAAAAGCAAAGAATAAAGCGGAAGCATCAAGAAAATGTTCATTAATATTGACAGACAGACATTATGTGAGGAGACCTCACTTCAGAATGAGGCCATAATTGTTGGTTTGGGCTCCACAGAAGGGGTCTGGATCCTTCAGTGATTTTTATGTCCACTGGACTCTCTGATACTCTGATTCATTCTTGTTTCAATAGAGATAGTGCGTCTTTAGTCACACACCCCTGCTCCACAGATCCAGAAGTCCACGGATCTGCTCTGCTTCCTACTTTCCTGATTGTTTTGAGGATTTAAAAAGATTGAAATGACAAGCAAAATCTTTGAATGATTTTCATCATTTTTTTAAATATTCAGAAAGTTAGTTTTATCTGTTATATTTTCCAGGTTGTTGCCTACCATTGTCTGTTAAGAGTCTGTGACTTTGTTCTGATGGAATGCCCAGAGTACTTTTCCATTTCTTGGCTAACCAAGTCATTGATACAGTTCCCAATTGACCAGAATAATAAAATCCCCACTTTTATGTTTTGAAATTATGTGAATATTACATGTGAATATTGCTTTTCATTGATCATAAAGATTAAATCACTCATGTCCAATATTGGATTTTTAAACAGTCACTCGACTCTGAATTAGACCTATAGTCATATTGTGACAATTTGAAAACCTAAATTATGCATAATACTGGAAATAATATTCAAATTTTAAACTGTTTTAAATTTTATTCAAAAATTACACAGAAGAGCACAACAAATAAAACCAGCAATGTTTCAATTGCTAGGGTTTTTAACAAGTGATAGATCTTTTTGTGTTTGTTTTCAGTCTCTCCTTAAGAAAAAAAAGAAAAATATAAAAAAAATGATGTTCTAGGTAGATATTCTTTCTAAAGTACTCCAATGTCTGTCTGATTCTTTGGAATTACTGCTGGTCTTTATTTTTACCAAAGGTTAACAGCAAGTTTATAGCCAAAGGACTTTCATCTATTAGCATATTTGATCTTCCTAGACATGGAGGGACAGTTACAGTATATTTCACTATCTGTATTTGGTAAATGAGTGAATCATAAAACTATTCTGACCAACCTCTGACTGCTAACCAACATTGGTCTGAATATACCATGCTGCATAAGAAATAAAGTCAAAGCTCAATATCAGAATCAGAGATCAAAATGAACAGAAGCCTATCTTGAAGCAATTAAAACTTTATGCTTCCTAACGATTTAACCTTCAATATGAAGTCATCACTAGGGTCACAAACTTACCTATAAAACTTTTAGATGCCAAAAGTGATAATTGATTCTGTATCTATAAATGTCACTTAACTCCTTTCAAACTGTTAAGTATCTTTGTTGAATCACTTTTATCACTCTCCAAGTCATCACTTGGTTAGTAATTATTTTACCAATGAGAAAATGGAAATGCTGAAAATTCACACAGTCAGGGGTGGCTTAAAGTAGAAATACTAAGCATTTGTTGCACATTAAAGTATCTGGGAGTTTCTAAAATATTTTGCATACCAAATAATCATAGTCTTCCAGAACGCATGCCAGAGATCAGCAAGGGTTCGAGTTTCTTGTTGATTTCAGGTGCTCAAAGTTTGGGAGCTGTTCTTCAGTTGCTTTGGGTTCCTAAACTGTTTCTTCCGCAGCACGAAAGTATACTCACCTGTGGTCTTGCAATCTTTCCTTGGTGCAGACATGAAGAAATTACTTTATAGTGAACAAATTATTTTCAAGGTATGATGTCACATGCCTATGGTTCTGGCACTCAAGCAGACTGAGGCAGGAGGATTTCACATGAGTTCACAGCTAGCCTTGGTTACATAAAGAGTTCCAGGCGAACACAACTTATAGAGAGATAAATTTTAAAAAAAAATTTAACTTTTTGTTTATGTTTTTGGGACATGGTCACATGTAGGCCAGGCTGGCTTCAAACTTGCTATATAGCTGAGGCTAATCTTGAACATATAACCTTTGCTTCGATTTTGCACTTGATTTTTTGATGGTTCATTTTGTGGTGTTTAGAAGCTTATCATTCAAAACTGTTCCAATATCATGATTTGTTTTGTCCCTTCATCAGGTTACAGGTAGAGTGTCAATGTAGCCATCTAAGGATTTGTACTTTAGTAACTTTGATTATAGTGTTAGTTCACTTAACCATGAAGTCTTGTTACCAACAGTAAGCATAAATTTCTCTTTTTGTAATTTATATTTTAATATCAAACAGAGAAACTTGAAACTGTATTTGAAAGGGAATAGGAAGTTTATACATGCAAATAATAATTGTCATTTTATGCATAAGCTACACAGAATGAATCTGTGATTGGTTCAAGAGACTGTAGGAGTATTCTCTGATGTAATGCTCTATGCCTGGGGGTAGCTGTTAATCCCACAGGACCCACATTTATTGTTTAACAGTTCTCCAGAAGTACAGGTCATTTGTCTTTCTCTTATTCTAAGAACATAAAGAATTATTGAGAATAATGTAGCCCAGGTATTTTGTTCAATGGACAAATGTCATTATAATCACTAATTAAATAAATACAGTAGCTTTCACGACTGTGGACATAGTGTTTCCCCTTAATCTATAATAAGAAAGGTGGCTAAACAGATCTATGCCCTTGTTCTCAACCTTCTTGAAGAACATGGGTCCAGAAATGAGGAGGTACTTAGCTGGAATACCTTTATTGTTGGTCCACTGCTGCTCATGGGCTCTACCAGAAAACACAGAGGACAGGAACCTGATAACACAAGAGTCTATCTCTTAAGAAGCTCCATATGTTTATAACAGTTATCAATTAGCTGATAAGTAAGGCAAAATATAAGGGAATCATTTTACCAGATTCAATCATAGTATTTCTCAACTATGCTATTTTACATTTTTGGCTATATTAGCAGGCTTGTTTTTTCTTTACTATAGTATAAGCGTCATCCAGAAAATCATCATGTTTCCCAGTGAAGCTTTTTATTTCTAGAATGGTTAAGTCAAGCTTTACATTTAACTAGTCCTGGATTAATGCTCTCCATGGATGAAACACCCAGGCAATGCAGTGTTGCAAGTGTAGAACATGTGCAGAAGCTGGACTCAGGATTCCAGGCTGCTCTCAAGATAATTGCTGGCCCTGAAAGGGAGGAACTTCTCTCATGCAGACCCCAACTCAGAAACTTTGGTTACCAGTTTAGAATTAAGTAAACATAAGTGGAAGATAAATAGAAATTTTCAAACAATCAACCCAAAATGCTAACAGTGGAAGAAAATCAATAGAAGTTGTCATGCATTTTTTCCAGGTATCACAAATGTAAAATTCCTAATGAGTAAAATCACAAAGAAAAAAAAAATGACTGTAATTCCATCAACAACCATAACCAACATACTGATTACTCCAATGTGCTAAATGTGAAATCTTGCAGACTATATGCAGGGGACACTTTCCAGTCTTTATTGTCTTCTCTTTCCATGTTATGTAGTCCTAAATGATTGTAAGTTTCACAAATTAGTGCTTGCTCATAGTAGACACATTTCTGTGACTCTTAAACTTGCTTGAATTGTATGTAGACAATGAACATAAGGTTTGTTTTCCCGACGGCTATAATATATAATTTGCTGTCCTTCTTTTCTCATTACTGGAATCATCTAGTCTAGTATTTCATGAACTCTATGGTAATACTTCACATGACCAAGGCACCTCATTTCTGTGTTTGTGTTGTTAGTTCTAGAAATGCTATTTCAACAATGAGAACTAGCGTTTATAGCACAATCAAGATTTAGTGACACTACTCCACAGAGCAACACTGTGCAAAATTTATGAACTGTGAAAGTACTCTAAAGGTCACTTGAAATGCAAAAGTTTAATGTGTAATCTCATGTTAAGGTTTCGAATTGCTGTATTTAATGCTTGTTAAAATAAATGGTCTACAAGTATTTGTCTCAGTTTGCACAGTTTATGAGCCTCAACAAAAATAGTTTCATATTATTGATATTTTGCATAGTTCTGATTCCTTGAAAGTTTATTCACAGCTCACCTCATATATAAAATAACCAACAAAACACAAGTTTGATATCACTGTCAAAATGCATTGCTGTTTGATAAAGCACATTGTATACCATTATTAGCCAACTGTCAACATGTTCTATTCCCTGCTATTATACATTCATTCATCTTCTGATACCAAGAGATGGAAGAGTAGACAGCTTTTAAATAATGTATACAAAGCATTAAATGCTTCTATCAAGAGCCCTGCTTGTGAATTGTGCATAAGATATCCCATCTTTGCTCTCAGCTTTAACTACTTCTAAAGGTATGCCTTGGCCAGGCCATGAAGGATATTTCTAGGGATAGCCCAGTGGTCAACTGTACATCACCGGGGCCCTTAGAAATGTCTTAGAGATAGTATGCCTTCTGTCTTTATGTTTATTTGTATATGAGTGAAAAATCCTTCAATCATAATTATGACAATAATATTTTTTTGGTTTTCTGTAAATATATTCAAATCAAAGGGACGTATTGTGCTTTAGCTTTTTCCGTATTTTATTTTATTCTGAAGAACTTCTTAATCATCCAAATACAGGAGAAAGAAAACAACGCTGGAGATACATCAAAGAAAAACATGGGAAATATAACAATTTATGCTGGCTGAAGATGCAAACTCATTTAAGAAAGGTCTTCAGCCTTCAATTTATTTATGCTTTATGAAATATATATATATATATGTGTGTGTGTGTAATATGGATGGAAGGAGATGTATACTGTTTTTAAATATGAGCTTTGATGTTCTATCACTTTTCACTAATAACATTGTATGAATATAATTGTCTATATATGTTTCTATTCAAGTAATCATGTACCAAGTATAATTTTTAAAGATATAGTTTGTGCATAGAGGTTATTGATAATATTTAAGTTAGAGGCAATCTACTAACTAAGTCTCCTTTGCTGATCAATTTCTCCATGGACTGCATCTCTATGTGGCAGGGTGCTTCTCAATTCACTTCCCTACTATGCTCTTAATGATGACTAACACACACAGAATTTCTTAAAATAATTGAATTATAAATCTTTAAAATATGAAAGGAGGAAAACTTTGAGAAGAATAAAATTATAAATGGCAAGAGGAAATAATAGTGTTTTTTTTTGTAAACCCATTTTCTCCAAACTGCTGAATATGGAAGGAAGGAACATTTCCTTCCATAGCAGAGGCAAATTACAGCCTGTCTTTGGGAAGAGGGTGGGAACAATGACAAGGCCTTTGTGTACAGAAACTAGGGGGGAGCGCAGTCTACAGGCAGCAAAAGTTAATAAAGACAAAGCAGTAGTTAAACAAGGGGAGGCTGATGAAAGCAAAAAGAATAGAAAGCAAGAAAAAGAGACAAACAAAAAGGAAATGTTTTAAAATGAAAATATGAGTTAATTAATAGATATCCAAGAGATCTAATTTCTATCTGATACATGGTACAGAGGCTGAGAAAAGAAGTGGTCCTTGGAAAATTACTAAAGGGAGGGAGGAGGAGGAAGGGAAGAATAGGAGGGAGGGAAGGAGGTAGGGAGAGAGAGAGAGAGAGAGAGAGAGAGAGAGAGAGAGAGAGAGAGAGAGAGAGAGAATGAGAGAGAGATTGTCTCATGAAGAGATTATGAGATTTTGAAGCCATGGTGTAAATTGAAATCCTCCATGCCTCAAGGTTCGATGGGTGAGAATCCAAATTTCAAGAGAATTCCTCAGCAGCATAATTGGATTCTGAAAGGTGTTGGAGCTCTGCTTTAAATCCCTTGGGGAAACTATTTTAAGTCTAGAATCCCATGCCCATATATACTGCCTTTAACAAATAATGATAGAATGAAAATATTCTAAATATCATAGAGTTAAAATACTTATGCCTTTATATTTTAGGGTAAGCCATGATTTATTACAATTATTAAGTCAAGCAGGCAATAGGGAAAAGAAGTCCCAACATGGAAACAGATGAGATGCATCTTTACTAGATTAATCTTGACTAGAGCAAGCTATGCAGGAAGTAGATTTCTAGTAAATGCAAAATACATGGACAAGTTATTAATATAAAAGAAAAAATATTGAGAGTTTATTGATGATGATTTTTGTAATGAATATAGATATGTACATAGAAATTAAGCAAATGAGAGTAATACAAGCTTGATTAAATTTTATTCATTTAATATAATAAATAATGGATTATACTTACATTCAGTATTGAGATTACATCAAACACAGACTCTTTAGCAAACCAAAAAGTTATGTTTTAACAACATTGGGGTATGTGAAAAAAGTTATAAAATAAAAAAATTAAAAGATATTTTCTTAATAAGAAATAAATAAGTAATGTTTAAATTTATATTCAGTGTCATGAGCATATGATTTATCGATACAGAGTTACCACACCTTGAACATTTAAAACTGTTTAAGTTCTTTTTTCAAAAATGTGCATGACTTATACTATAGCTCAGATTTACAATGGTTTTACAAAAAAATAATTCTGATTTATCTTCCTATTTACATTTTCTTTTTCCTCTTGAATTGCTACTCACACAGCCAAATTTCAGAGAAAACAATTTCATGAAAATTTCCATCTGATCAGTTCTTTCCTAATGATAGAACATATGGTCATAAACCCAGATGCACACGTCCATGCTTTGCCAAAATACTTCTCTCCATCACCTTTGTTCTGGTTATAAAGGACATAAAAATGGACTCTCATTATAACCTAATGGTTTCATTTTCCTGACTCATCTCTGCTGTCAGTACTCAAAGCAGACACCTTTAAAAAGATAACAGTTAATTGCTAAGAAGGACTAATAGGTATTTAACCAAATATTTGGCTAATGAGCATAAGTGATATGATTTTATTTAATTACGATAAATCAGATATAATCTGTAACAGTTACTGATTTAAGTTAACTATGTAGTTCATAATACCTGCAGGTGTATATTTATAATGAGTTTTATATTTACTACACATAATTAGAAAGTTAATTGTTCTAAAATTGTCATTTCATCAACCTAGTTTGAGAGATCAGAATTTGAAGAAATGTAAATGAATAAGTCTATTTCATTATGTATTATGATTAAGTTTTTGGTGCTCTTATTTATTTTCAGTTCCTATAATAGCAAGTAGTGTTTAATTGAAGAGTTTATTTTGTGTTTTATACCTTATAAATACCTATCATTTAGTGTTAAATAATGGAATCAGAAAATTAAGCTCATTCTCTAAAATTTTTCTTCTTCACTATGGTTTAAGTTCTTTGTGTTTGTAGCATACCTGAACATTATATATTTTATTTAAACATATTTAGGGTCTGTTTCTCCAGTCCACGGAGTTCAATGATCTCTTGGGAAGTGTATTTTACATGTTAGTTAAAATATCTTTAGCAATCATGAAAGTTATCCTCACACAGCTAGGTGGCTTCATTGAAATGAGGGGGGTTGTTAATCAGTGTAGGGTAGGAAGGACAAAGGAAATACCAATCTATTTACTTCTCATTAAATTTGTAAGACTAAAGTCATGTTGCCTTGTAGTACATAATGGCTAAAGGTATTACAACTCAAATGATGCCCAATGACAACAATGTAAATAAATTGTAAATAAAACATTTAATTAATAAATAGGTATGGTATTTTTAATGTAATCATGTAAATGCATGGACCCTGTTGTAGTAAACCTTTCTCTCACTTCTGCAATAAAAAGAACCTGAACAAAAGCAGGTGGTGGAGGAATGGGTTTATTTGGCTTATGGACTCAAGGGGAAATTCCATCATGGCAGGGGAAATGATGGCATGAGCAGAGGGGTAGACATTGCCCCCACCACAGCACTGCAAACAGAGGCAGGAAGATGTGACAAACACTGTCAAGGGGAAGCTGGCTTTTAATACCCATAAGCCTTCTCCCAACAACACAGCTCCAGTGAGTTTCTATAACCCAAACTGCCATCAGCTGGGGAGTCAATAATTCCAAACAGGACTGGAGAGATGGCTCAGCAGTTAAGGCACTTGCCTCCAGTGCCTGAGTCCCTGGGTTCAATTCCCCAGTACCACATAAGCCAGACACACAAGGTGGTGGCCCTGGTTCTCTTTCTCTCTCTCTCTCTCTCTCTCTCTCTCTCTCTCTCTCTCTCTCTCTCTCTGTCTCTGTATCTCTGCTTGAAAATGAATAAATAAAACATTTTAAAAAAATAATAATTCCAAACAAATTTGTTTGTTGAGGACACTTAGATCAAACCATGACAGTCTGCCCATAGCCCCCCACAAACTAATAATCATACATGATGTAAAATACAATGAGTTCAGCTAAACTCTTATGTCCCCACAGTTTTTCTTTCAACTGAGTCATAATACCAAAAATAAACCCATAATGGCACAGAACATTCACACTGCAAAAGATAACATGAAGCATGGCAAAACCAGATTGAACCAATACAAGATTTAAAACAAGCAGGGCAACATGAATCTCTTAACTCCAAATTCAATAATTCTAACCTGTAACAAGTCTCTTGGAGATCCGATTTTACCCCTCCAGTTTGGCTACTCAGTTTGGGAAAACTTCATCCGGTGCTGGCAGCTCTCCTTGGCTGCCATCCATAGTCCTGGAATCTCACTGGATGTCCACTGCACCCATGTTTCATCCTCATGGCTCCATCAGTCTCCACGCAGGCAATCCAACACACCTGCTTCACACTGCTGATTGGCCATTTTTCAAAAACAAAACTGTTATAAATCCAATGATCCTCTCTTCCTGCATTTGTTATACTCCACAGTACCAGGTGGACTACAAACTTGTTAATCCAGGAGGGAACAAAACATTCAGGCCCCTTATTTCAAAGAGTCTACATACTTCCTGCTTTCCCAATGCAGATCATCTGGCCCAATCTCAATGGTTGTCATCTCTCAAACAACTGCAGTTGAATGGACAGCAATTTCAGCCCAAAGATATCCTTTCTGTGCCTTCTCCATCTGCTCATACCAATCCATTTCCATGCAAAGCAACCCTGCACAAGTTCTTAGGACACAGGCAGGAAGAATGCAACAAGCCTTTCATGCAAACTGCCTTTGGCACAGTCCAGACAAAGTTCTTTTTCACCCTTGTAAGGCAAACTTCACAATCTATAGTTCTTACTGCATTCAGGACTTTCCAAATCTGACGAGGATGGTTCATCAAGCTGTATTTACAGCAATGCAAGGCATCGCATCTCTTAGGTCAAGGTTTCCAAACTGTTCACATTCCTCCTGCATGTTAATTCCAAAATGTCAAAGCCACAGAATCAGGTTCCATCAGCAACAGATGACCCCGCTCTCTGGTAACAAATCTGTTGCAGTCAACTTTCTCTGTTGCTGCACAGAAAGAACCGAACCAAAGCTGTTTGGGAGGAATGGGCTTATTTGGCTTATGGACTGGAGGGGAGACTCCATCATGGCAGGGAAAATGATGGCATGAGTAGAGGGGTGGACATCTACTCCACCACCGTACTGCAAACAGTGGCAGGAAGGTGTGCCAAACACTGGCAAGGGGAAGCTGGCTTTTAACCCCCATAAGCCTGCCCCCAACAACACAGCTCCAACGAGGTTCTAATATCCAAATTGCCATTAGCTGGGGGTCAATCATTCCAACCACATTTGTTTGTGGGTGACATGTGGATCAAACCATGACAGCCCCATAGACTCAGGTGCTTTATAAAATTGAGCTTGTAATTTCAGTGCCTAGCAGGCAAGCACTTGCTAGAGAGTGGGGGTTGTAGGCTGGGAGTGGAGGTTGGCAGATATTGGAGTCCAGCCCTAAGGTGGGTTTGGGTGCAGATCTGGATACCAGCCCAAAGATATGGAGAGAGCAGTTTGAGCTCTGGAAGTTTGCATTTGTGATGATGGCTATTGATGATTTCTCTGTGCTTGGATCTGTGAAAGGGAGACAGCTTCCTCCACCACGATGGAACTTCCCCTGGATCTGTAAGGCTGAAATACAGATCAGCCTTACAGATGCAAGGGATCCTCTTATAAATTGTGTCTGATTGGATGTTCTTCCTAATGACTACAATAGCAGTGCACCTTTATTAATGCTTACTAGTGACTTATACCACATGTGAAACTGTATGTTTAAGGAAATAGGCCTCATGTTTGTAGGATGAGAGCCATTATACACAGCCTAAGGCCAATAGCTATCTTCAGCAATACTAGTCTTCAGTCCTGATTTTAGAATAAAAGAAATAGAATGCCAGAAAACATAAATTTTGAGTTTCAGAGAATAGTGCAGAAAATGATATTAGATTTGTTTGAAGTCTGATTCTTTCCAGATTTCAGATCCACTGTATAGTTCATGATCACCTCTTTCTGCTGTGTACCTGGTTGTAACCCTTCCTCCCAGAGAGCTTGAGTAAGAATTCAGGTCAATGGTTCCCATGGAAGAGTAGAGAGATGACTCAAAACAAGCAATAAGGGGTGCATTGCTGAACACAGTTTAAATCAACAGCACTTACTGAAAGCCAGTCTGCTTCTTGTTGTTGTATACTGGCAGTACTAAACAATGCCAATATGAAAAAAAAAGAAAACAAAATACACCTGAGCAGGGAGACCATTCTCAATGTGATCCAGACTACATCCAAGTAACAGCATTTGAAAACATGCTAAGGACCAATATTTTTGAATTATGGGGAAAACACACCTTTAAATTCTCATGCATCAACCATTCAGCAAATCCTCATTGATTTATCACAGAGCCAGGCATTGTCCTCAATACTTCAGATGCAAATAAAATATAAGATGCATTTCTTTCTTGAGACAAAATTGGAAACAATAAAAACTTACATAAGTAAAAAGTATTTTATGGAAGTATTAAAACTTAGAAAAATGAAGTGTGCAAGGAACATATGAAATGCTATAGCAACAGTGTATGTGGTGTGATTTGGGGAGTTTGAATTTCATAGAGAATTCTCAACAAAGATCTGAGGATTGCAAGTAAGAGGAAATTGGAGAAGAGAGCTGAAATAACTGAGGAGAAATATGGATAGATGCATTTGAAACCTGGGAAAATAATATGCCAGACCAAAAACAAACAAAAAATGGGAGGGGGTACTAGAGCATGCACACTGTTATGTGGACATTCAGAGCATGAATGAAGGTATGTAAAACATGTCCCCCGTTTGGATCAGGGTAACTGGGGATTATGGAAATAAGAGTTAGAGTCCATCTATGGTAGGAAGTCTGTGAGGATTACAATAATTAAATGGATTCAAGGAGAGGAATATGAGGGTCTTTTACATGTATTTTAAAGGTTGTATGAGGATTGTCACTGGTATATTGGAATAAATTCTTCCAGGCAGGGTAAAGAAGGTATTAGGTAACATGCAGTGCTGTGCTATACAATGTTTCTATTGAGAACATGAAATGTGACAACTCTAAACTAAGATGGCCTCTATGAATAAAATACACAGCTGATTTAAAAAATTTTAAAGGAAAATGTATCTCAGTAACATATCAAATGATGTGTTAAATAAAGTTAAATAATAAATAAAGTTTAAAGTTAATAAAATATATTAAAATTAAGTTTACCTGTTTATTGCTTTTCATGTGTCTCTTTGAAAAAGTCATCATAATCATGCATTTTGCATTACATCTCCTTTAGGTAATTCTGGCCAATGATACATTACCAGGCTCTGTACTTATTGCAGCTAGAAGAGTGGGTTGAATATAGAATACAAAGGCATTGAGGTGAAGTCTACAGCCAGGTGCTCTGTCTGAGTGACTTAGAGACTCAAATTGACATTTCAAACTCAGGATGAGAATATTAAGTAACCAGATTTGAGGAGATAGATGAGAAGTATAAGACAAAAGATCCAGATCATTATAAATGCAAAATCTGAAAAGACAAGTCTATATATCACATTCACTTAGACTTCCATTAGAAATTTGCTGACTACAAGGAAATTTGAAGGTTCAATTGTCATGAATGCAGGAACAAGTCCAGATTAATATATAATAATTTTTCCACATTTATAGCAGAGAAACTTCATGTTGTGGTCATCTCTCAGTCCCCTCCACCACATTTGGCTGGTTCTGCCTTGATGTAAAATACATGATGTATTAATGCACCGAGTATGCAAGACAGTTGTGTTTCGGTTCTAATCCAATGACCTTCATCACTTATGAGGTCATGGTTTATGGAACAGCGTGATAACAGTGAAGGCTGCATGTCAGAGTCTCATGATATTTATAGATGCAGGGGAAGTTACATAAAGATGAAAGAGGCTGTCACACTGTCACAGGTCCTAAAAGAGAGAGAGAGAGAGAGAGAGAGAGAGAGAGAGAGAGAGAGAGAGAGAGAGAGAGAGAGAGAGAGAAGCCATCACCAATAACACACAAACACACACACACACACACACACACACACACACACACACACCAGCAAAACAGGTGGGGGAAAGGAAAAGAAAGAGTTTCCTGTCTGGTGTGGTGGTGCATGCCTTTTTTTCAAACACTCAGGATGCAGAGGTAGGAGGATCACCATGAGGTCGAGGCCATCCTGAGACTACATAGTAAATAATTATAGTCAGCCTGGGTTAGAATGAGACCATACCAAAAAAAAAGAAAGAAAGAAAGAAAGGAAGGAAGGAAGGAAGGAAGGAAGGAAGGAAGGAAGGAAGGAAGGAAGGAAGGAAGGAAGGAAGGAAGAAAGAAAGAAAGAAAGAAAGAAAGAAAGAAAGAAAGAAAGAAAGAAAGAAAGAAAGAAAGAAAGAAAGAAAGAAAGAAAGAAAGAAAGAGTTTCCTTCTCTGGGAACTTCCTTACATCCTGCCCCCAACCCCTACTAAAAGAGCCACCCACTTTGGAGGAAAGGCTCTCTCTGGAGGAGAGACCTACTCCTTTGGTTAATCCTCAGAGACCCAACATTACTGTGGATGAATAGCTCAAGGTGACAACAAAAATTAGCCATCACAAGTCTATCCCTTTTCAACTGAATATCAAACCATACCTCCTTACATCATACTTAATTTCCAAATGAAGACAGTAACAAGATCACAATTCTGCCTAACATAACTATCCCACATGCAATCTACAACCGGTAACACATAATCTCCCCCCAACACAAGGAAAGGTCCCTTAACTGTGATTTCTGTAAAATCAAAATTTTCTGTAAAGTTACATATTTTAACATAAAATGGTACAGAGTAAACATTTCCAACTGCTATGTGGCATTACAAGGAGAGACTGGACCAATGTAAAATCAAAACCATTAGGCCAAACATCAGGCATCTGCAGTTCAAGTTTGAAAGCATAACCAATGTCGGGCATTTTCCAGATTTTCCAATTCCCCCCCTCCAGCTTGGCTGAGTAGTTGAGTGAAACTTCCATACCAAACCAATAGCACTCTATGGTAACCCTTGCATAGTCCTGGAATATCCAACATGTCTCTAGTTATCTATGTAAATAATGTCCATTTTTCAAAGACTTCATGGGCATATCAGGGACTTTACACCCTGTCCCATACACCACACCTGAGCAGCTGCTTCTATTAACTTGGGGAGATTTGAGGCAAGAGCCTCAAACAGAGTTTGTGTGGGACAGCCAACTCAGGTCATAAGCTTCCTAGATTTCTGTACCTGTCTCCAGGATGAATAAGGGCCCAAGAAATTAAATCTTGAGGTTGGTCCCAAATCCAAATAGAGTCAAACAAAAGAGGTATGGTTCTGGTTTGGCCAGTTTTCATATTAATGTAGTTGTCCAGATGATTTTTATGATCTCTCAAAATAGGCTGTTTGGTAGGAGAGGCAGTCTCTCTCCAGCCAAAGGAAAATGATGGAATGCAATATTTAAAAAAAGCTAAACAATATACCTATATTTAGTAAAGATAACTATATTATTATTTAAATATTTACATTTATCCATGCCTTATAGTTTCCTAACAGAAACCCCACTACCATTCCCACAGACTACATCAACACAAGGTAGTACACATTGCAAGGGTGACAGCATGAGTATAAAAAACCGTCTTGAGATTTACGTCCTTTTTTCTTTTGTGATCCAGATGGATAGAAGATTAATTGTACATCATGAACAACTGAATTTGTAGAGTAAGCATGAGACAGAATTTCAGAGGCTATTCTCAATGCCTCAAACAACAATTTCAATGATCAATGATAGATAGATAGATGATAGATAGATAGATAGATAGATAGATAGATAGAGACATAGAGACATAGATATTCCTTACAAAAGATAAATAGATAATTATATTTGGATTTTAAAATATATTATCTTTATTTGCATTTATGTTAAGAGCAGCAAAAATTGTGACTCTTAAGAATACTTTATATCACATCAAAATATATGAGCTATATTTCTGTTCATATGTTGTAAACTTTAAATATAGCAAAATGTGCTGTAATTGGAACTCTGATTTTGCTTTCTTGTCAACTCTGATTTAATAGAAAGGAGGCCTGCCAACTTTGGGTTAGCATGAAAATTAACTTACCTTGCAGCTGTTTTCCCTGGAAAGAAATTAGAATGCAAATACCAGGCTGAATATTTAGTACATCAGGAGCAATGTTGTCTGAGATACTTGCACTTTCATTTTCATGATGTCTCAGCTAATTTAAAAATATAGATTAAAAAAAATTTCAAAAGCATTTTAATTTTTAGGTCACTTGAATCAAATTAATTTTATTAAAAACTCCTTTATTTCAGAGTGCAATATTTACTCACTATAAATATTTATATTGATTTTTGGTTTATATTTTTAATGTAGTCTTTTTATATGCTTAGCATTTTAAGCTAACAACAAAATTGAGAAGCTACAGAGGTTCCATACATATCATATTCTTTGGCTGCCTTATCATATATAGCTTCCTCTTATCCAAAGTAATAGAGTAAGAAAAATTAATAAATGGATATACACTCTGGATAATGTTAACGTGTTATTGTTTGCAAAGATAAAATTATATATAGAAAATCCTAAATCCAACTGAACACCATTTCTATTTTGAGCCCTTAATGTAGCAAAAGTAGAAATCCTTTATTCATTACAATTACCCTTAAGGTTACTAGTTATGGTATCTGTATAGCAGGACACAGAAAGACTATCCTGGAATTTCAGGTATAGTGGTTACCTTCTGTTCTTGGGAGAAACCATCCAATCAGAAGCAGATCATGGATAGAAACGGTTTATATCCAGCTTACTGTTCCCAGAGGAAGTTTCTTAATGGCAGGGAATGCACGGCAAAAGTAGGCAGTTTGACATCACGCCTCTATAGCAGCATACAGAAAGGAAGACTGAGCTCCTAGTGGCCAGACGGAGAGGATGATAACACCCTAAGGTCTGACCCCTGTGATGCACATTTTCTAGCAAAGCTCTACCTCCCAAAGGCTCCAACAGCTAGGGTTGAAGTGTAAGATTCAATCACCATGAGGCAATGTGGATTATGTTACATTCAAAGCACTACACCCTGGAATGAGACTGTAGTAGAAGTAGTTGAAGGTTATTGAACCCTTTGATGCTCTACTCTGAAATGTGTCATTTTCACCTAAGCCTTGTTCATTGGTCCAAGAAGGTCTTACTGCTTTTAATTTATTTATATACTTTTTTCTCAGTACTATAGCTTGACTCCAATCCTCTGAGACATCTGGCCCACACCTACCCTTCTAAAGAGTATACAGGAATCCTTTCCTGAATATTTTATATAATACTTTACAGGGGAGCCTAAGGATAGTACCATGATGATAACTGAAAGAACCTGGGTTCTTTGATAATTTCCTGGTGAAGGGGGAACAATTACCAACTTTGGATTTATGAAACTATAAGTTAGTTTCAAGTATTTTATCATATAATCATATTTTCTATTTTCCTTTCTAATTTCTGTCATAAGTTTCTTATATGTTAGTTTGTATTCTTTGTTATTAAAAAACTAATATTTTAGATACTATTTTGAAGTTGAAAATTACATGTACAGTAAACAGTTCTCCAAATTTTATTGTAGCAAAGCACAAAATTTTTAAATGTCCTCTAATTGCAGACTATTAATTACTCTTTAACGTTTGTTTAGCATTACAATAAACATTTATGAGACAGATTACCTTAAGTAGAATTGATTTGACCAAAGAGATTATTTTACAATAATCTGAGATCTTTACAAATTAGCCTAAATTGCTGGGATGAACTGTGTGACACTTTAGGGACTATTTCCATGCAATTATTTTAGGCTTGTAATACCAATACAAGGTGTGAAGTGGCATGGCCATTTTGTTAACCCAGGGAGGAAGTAAATCTTAACTTTCAGATTTTAGAATTCTTCCTTTAAGTCATCTTCTCTAAAAGAGTTTGCATTCCTACTCATTCAGCCTTTCCTGTGTGGATTTCACCTCAGAAATCTCTTCCATTGTTTCAATGTAAAGATTTGGCCACCCTTAATGATGGTAGTCTGTTTAATAATATCAGTTTTTAAAACTTGTAATCAGTCTTTGTGCCTGTAATCTTAAACCTGCTTGCATTTTTCCAACTTTAAATCTTATATATTTCTGTTCTCTATCCTCTGCCAAGCAAGTGCATCAGTCTATTACTTTCAAATTCAACATTGATCCAACTCTTTGGGCATGGGTTGCAGAACACAGCCAGCCTTTATGACTGTAGTTCAGTTTCAACAATATTCTCTGTAGTCTTTCCTTCCCCTTTGAAACTTAATAATGCAACACAATTCTCTCCACAGGTAGCATCTTTAATCTGTCACCTGAATAGCCTCTAAGACTTGACTTACTGCTCTGTGAGTCTTCTGCTTTCACAAGATCCAAGTTCATCCACACACATTCCCCCAGCACACATGTTCCAAAAGACCAAAATCCACATGGTCAGAGTCATCCATAGCAACTCTCCACTCATGATATCCAAGTCTGTTGTAGTCAACGTCAAATTGCTGGGTTAACAACCAACAAAACACACTGTATGGGAGGAAGAGATTTATTTCAAACTTACAGATGCAGGGGAAGTTCCATCAATGGCAAAAAAAGAAAAAGGGAAAGAGAAAGAAAAAAAAAGAAAAAAAACAGCCATCAGACACCATAAAACAGCAAACACAAACCGCAGAGCTCAAACTCTTCTCTCCACACCATTGGTGTGAAATCAGATCTGTCCCTTCGAGCATTCTCCTGTAGTTCTAAGCAGGAAGCTTATATACCTGAAGTTATTGAGGAAAAACATTTATATTCACATTCAAACTATCACATATACATGCAAAATTATAAACTCATATACCCAGAGAAATGCATAATGGGCATTTATAGTCATATACATATATTCATATATTTATGAGTGATTTTAGTGAATTACTTCCCTGATCAGGAAGCAGAAAGAGACAAATGCTGGTGCTAAACTGATCTTCTTCTTCCCCGCCCCCCTTTTTTTTTTTTCAAGGTAGGGTTTCACTCTAGTCCAGGCTGACCTGGAATACACTATGTAGTCTCAGGGTAGCCTCAAACTCATGGTGATCCTCCTACCTCTGCCTCCCCAGTGCTGGGATTAAAGGCGTGTGCCACCACGCCCGGCTTCTTTCCCCCTTTTTATTTACTCCAGGACTACAGTCCGTGAACTGCTTCTGCCCAATTCAGAGTGCTCTTCTCATTGAAATCTCTTGGTTTAAACTTGGAGATATAGCTCAGCATACAAAGCCTAATGACCAGGTTTTGATTCCCCAGTACCCACATAAAGCCAGTGCACAAAGTAGCACATGCATGAGTTTGCTGTGGCTGAAGGCCCAAATGCACCTATTTTTTCTTGTTCTGCAGGCAAATAAACAAATAAAAATATTAAAAACACAAACCTCTTGTTTTCACATGCCTAGAAGACTACATGAATCTAAATCCAGTCAAGTTTTTAGTAAAGGTTAACCATTATAACAGTGTAATCCATGTTCAAAGTCTCTCATTTTCTTCTGTTGGTTTTTAAAATTTTTCTATAAGTAGTAATTATTTTAAATTATTTCAATAACTCTAATTTCTAATTTATGTATTAATATAGTAATTTTAAAATTATTTAAATATAATACATTAATATTTTCATGTCAGTTATTCATTCAAACTGTCACTCGAATAAAGAACTAGAACAAAAAATAAAGTGTAACATTTATTTAGATAAATGGCCTTATATGCTAAAGATTGAATTCTATTGGTATAAACTTTTGGATAAAATTGGGCAACCATAATAACAATTCACATTTCAAAACATGGTTATGCTTGCAGAAAAGATAGACAGGGGACATAAAATCTTCCCACTGTGAGCAAGGAAAAAAAAAACAGGAAAGAAAATTGGTTAAATGTCATGGCAGTTGGAATAACTTTGGGGGAAACTGGGCCTGGATAAAATCAATAGCAGCTTGGGGTTTTGATTATAATCACTTCAAATGCACAGGAAAGCTTATGAGGCCATTTAAGGTAAATAGCTGATATCTGTCTCAGAGCTCATATCTCCCTCCATGAAAGGGATACCTGAAAACACTGTCATATATACCAGAAAAATGGCAAAGTTCTTGTTTTCCTTTTTTGCTTTCAGTGGAAGGAAAAGTAATATTTGGATGGTTATTCTAGGCCCAGCTTTTTTTTTTTTGGAACTGAAAAGTTAATGCAATATCTATGAACTGTGAATTTCCATTATTTCCATGAATTTACATAAAAATATAAAGCAACATATGACCCTACATCTATAACTTATTTGGAGGCCCTGACTCACTAGTAAGGAGAGATCATCCAGATGTTTTAATCATCCCCAAAGTCTGAACAGGGTTTTCATAGTCATAGTTGTGGCTCTCACCTCCATAGAAGGCCAGTAAGAGATTTCACTGGGTCCTAAAATAACACTATTATGAATTTTTTCCAAAGTCTAGAAGCATATCAAATAACATATATATAAAGTATAAAACTGATTCTAAACTAAATATGATTTCCCCATTAAAATTCACATGTGGCCTGGCAAAGTCATATATATTGTTTCTTTGTTATTTTCTTTCCTGTCTGAGGGTAAATATATTCTGTAATTTTCATAAACAGACCAAGCTTTAAATGTTAAACTCATAGCAAACAACAGACATTTCTTCAGAAAAATAATTATGTTTTCATAAGAATTTCTATTAATAAATTACAGAATATATGAAAAGGACTAAAGTTGATTATTACTTGGACTTTAATATCAAATGCCTGATGGTTCAAGTTGCATATCACTTTATTTTTCTCATTATACATTTCATAAAATTTAAAATTTTTTCGTTCATTTAATGTATGGTGATCTAAAATACAACAGCCCATAGGCATCATTGTACCCCTTGATATTTTCTAGATATCCTCCCTTTCAAATGCATGGATAAAAAAAAAGTGCTAACTATGATGGCTTATACTGATTTTAGCTTGAAAGGATCTAGAATCACCACTGATGGATATTATAGATCAGGTTAGCCTGATTAAATTGATTAGATTAATTAAAGTGGAAGATCCACTGTTGCAGTCAGCTTTCTTGTTGCTGCGCAGAAAGAACCCAAACAAAAGTGGCTTGTAGAGGAATGGGTTTATTTTGGTTTACGGACTCAAGGGGAGACTCCATCCTGGCAGGGAAAACGATGGCATGAGCAGAGGGCTGGACATCACCTCTGCCACAGCGCTGCAAACAGCGGCAGGAAGGTGTGCCAAACACTGGCAAGGGGAAGCTGACTTATAACCCCATAAGCCTGCCCCCAACAACACAGCTTCATCGAGGTTGTAAAACCCAAACTGCCATCAGCTGAGGATCAATCTATCAGAACACATTCAATTGTTTGTGGGGACACCTGTATCAAACCATGACATCCACCTTTACTGTGGGTGCCACCATACCATGGTTAGGGGGTCTGTATTGTATAAAAAAGAGTGAGATAGCTGAGCAGAAGCACACATCACTCTGTGCTTACTTAATGAGCTGAATATGACCAGCTGCCTCAAGCTCTTGATCTCCATGTCTTCCCTGCCTTTGTGGACTGTTACCTAGAGCAGTAGGCTGAAATAAAGTCTTCCTCCCTGAAATTATTTCCTTGTCATTTTGTCCCATCAATGAGAAGTTAACTGATACACAAACCTTAAAATTGCTATGATGGAACTAACATTTAATAAAATTAAATGAATAACCAATAAGAAAGTGGCCAGGAGTGGTGGTGCAAGATCACTTTGAGTTCGAGGCCACCCTGAGATTACATAGTAAATTCCAGGTGAGACCCTATCTTGGGGGAAAAAAAAAGGAATTTTTATAAATGACAAGTTTGTCATTATTTTTAATATGAATAGAAAAGAAGCCTGTATCACAACATAAGTACATTTCTATAAAAGGAAGTGTAATACAAGATATAAATATACTCATCTCAAAAACTTTCTTGTATAAGTAATAAAAAAAGATATATTTTTACCAAAACACAGAGACCATATTTGTACTATTTCAAAAAACTGGTTAGAGGACCTCTAATTAAAAAAAAGTAATATCTATCGAGATTTTGGAAGATTAATACCAACCAAAATTTACAGTATGTTTCTTAACATTTCATTCAACTTAACTTATAGATATAAGTTCTGATTTTATAAAAGCTTCATTAATTAATTATATTTGATTTATAAAATGAAAAAGATCTAAAATACACTGTAAATGGCAGTTCAAAACAATTTTACCACATTATTAGAAAACCTAGAGAAAAATTAAACCCATCCATTTTAAATATAAATTACAGATTTCTATAACAAAATAGTCTAAAAATGAAGAAGCATAAAACTTTCAATATGTAGGAAATATATCCATCTAGTAGGATTAGATGACTCAGAATTTAGGCAAAAATTCACTTGTGCTCGAAGATTATTCCAAGCAATGGGATTAAAAACAAAAACAAAAACAAAAACAAAAAAACAAAAAAAAAGAAGGTTCAGTATTTTTGAGTAAGAGATCAGCAGGAAGGAAAAAGCACAAAATTATTTTTTATTGATTTTTTTTCATAACAAGGTTGAGATGATGTCCCTCCCTTTCCCCCATTCTATTGAAGGTCCTCTCTGTGGTTATTGATATTCATTGGGCATTATGCAGTCCCAGACTCCTCAGTCTCTTGAGGACAATGGATGGTGCCTCATGGTAATCTCACCCACCCATCCAACCCATTATCTTTCTGCCCTTCTTCAATGTTACCTGAGCCTTGGCAGGTGTGTTAAGAGATCTGACTTAGTGTTGAGTTAAATAAAATTTTTCAAAAGTGTATGAAAACTCTGGAAGGATAGTAAATTTCCCCAAGAAATATTAAAACAAATTAACAGACATAACAGGATTTAAGATAAGCAAATTAAGTGCATCTGAAACAATGAAAGTAAAGAGTTTCTGCCCTGAGGACTTTGGGTACTTTTGCACATTATGGCTGAGCGCCATAGATGCTGGAAGAGACTGGAAGATGGAAGAACTCAGACCAGTGAAGGATGGTTTGGTGGTTAACTAACCTCAACCATTGAGTACATTGCTTTCTTCTAGAAATAATCACCACAACTTTTGTAAAAATGCAAATGGAACAGGAAATGCATGGAGACCTAAAACATTAGGTCTCAACAAATAAAATAAAATAATAAAATAAAATAAAATAAAATTGTTGAACCCAGAACACCAAGAAGACCACAGACTCAAATTAGGCCAAATTAAAGCAAGCTGTATTTGTGCACACAGGAGCTGGCCAGCAGCTGTCTCACCCAAAAGCAGGGCTTCAGAGACCAGCAGCCCGCAAAAGAAGAGTGAGGTTTTTATATACCAAAACTTGGGGAGTTTCCAACAATGGGTTTAGCAAGCAGAATACATAATTAATTGTCATATTTCCCTGGATGGCATGGGTCTTATCCTGGTCAAGGAGAGGAGTAACATAGATTCCGGGAAGAGTGATAGCATAGTCAGGGGGGGGGGGGGAGAAATTCTTGGGAGAGGTAGAGCACAGTCACAGAAATTCCTGGCAAGTTCAAGGTCAGATCAAACAGAACTTTGTTACAAAATAGCTTCTAACTTCAAGATGGAGTCTGGTTCTTCAAAAATACCTCATAAAAGGTATTTATACCAAATAAAATCTACCTCATCCATTTGTTCTCCAAGGAGCAGCTTTATTTTTTAATGTACAGTCAGAAAAGCTAATTTTGATAAGTATACATTTAATAAGTGTATTTAAAAAGTAATATTTATTAAGGAAGCTGTGTGTGTGTTTTGATATAAGGTCTAGCTCTAGCTCAGACTGACTGGAGTTCACTATGGAGTTGGAGATCCTCCTACCTCTGCTTCCTGAATGCTGGGATTAAAGGCTTGTGCCACGAAGCAGAGCTTATTTAAGCATTTTTATTACTACCACACATACACATTGTATGTTGAAAATACAGCACTCTATATGCTAGCACATGCAGATAGAGTACTTTCACTCATTCTACATTGCCATGTATTCCTAAACCTAGTTACCAGGGAGGGAATTTCAGAATTAACAAAGGCTTAAAACCTTGCCAAATAGACATAACTTCTATTGAATAATAGATGTTTTTAAATGCACACTTGATCACTGAAATTTTGTTCTACTAGTGGAAATAATATTGCAAGGTGTTCCCCAAATATTGTTGTGGTAGTATGATCAAGAGGGAAGAAATCTAATCTGGAAACTCAATACCTTGAGAGAAGGAAGAAAATCTGTGTAGTTTTCAAAGTATAATCATAACTGTAAATATAATTCTTTCAAATCTATAATTTTACTCAACAAGTGTATTAAAGAGAATTGCAGTGTACATTCAGAATGTGTTGTAAGAATAATTTTGTGTCTTAAACAGGTCAGAAATAAATGAGTTTATACTAAATCAGAATTATATATTAGCATACATAATTTTGGCTTAAAAACAGCCAATAACCCCATGGTAATTAATTATGCAGATTCACTGGTATCACAAATGTTCAGAGATATGCATTTTAAGTATGTTTTTCTCAGTGACTTCTGCATATAAGAACCCAAGAGTGTAAAATGTAGCATCTGCTTTCTGACTGTGTTCATTCGCTTTAGGGAAATAGGGAACAGAAGCAATTATTTAAAAAAAAATCAAGCCATGCCATATTATTGGCTTATTTATTCATCCATTCTTGTATTTAAAAATGAAGTCTATAAGCTACTGCTTTATTTTCCCAAGATGGAAATGGAAAATTTTATGGATTAATACTCTGAAGCAAACTAGATTATATTTTGTCTTGGTTATCTATTTCTACAGGTGGCATTTCAGTTTATTATTTTTTAAAATTAAAGATGGTGGAATGATAATAGTATACACAATCTTAAGGAAAAGATACAGGTGAAAATGTGAGAGGAATAAAA